>NEWO01000146.1:225123-287519 GCA_003013225.1 Phalaenopsis aphrodite | reverse complement strand
ATTAATCACAGAAAGACATATTGAAATGTATCAGGTTATAATTATATTTCTTGCTCGTTTTTACTTTATGTTGCGCCATTTTTGCTTTCTTTTCTCTAATAATCCATTTCTTGTACCTGAAGTCAAAAACATGCAAAATACCTTCTTTTAAATTGTGATATCACTAAAATGAAGCATTAAATGTATGTGAAAAATTAGTCATTTTTAGGCGTACCACCTGCCCACACCACCCCCTTCTAATCATACTTGCTCAACAAACAGCACCACCACCTCCATTAAAATGTCAGCTAGGTCCTTTCACTACTACTGAGATTGGTGAGTCAAACACTAAGAGATGCTCCTACATCAAGAAAGACATAGATACATAAGTAATTCCTAGCATTAAATTTAGACTAAGTTATCATTTTAATATATAAATGTTATTTTTTTTTATTTTGCTTTGTTAATTCTTTCAAACAACCTATTCACATGATTAGGGATATAATCTGGAGTAAATATGATGCCCCTTATCCTTGAAGAAGATTCAAATTGAAGTGTGGGACATGTGATTTACAGAATTTGAGTAATTACATAAATATATTAAGTTAAAAAGATATTTATGTTGTACTACTAACTCACCTACTTGATATATTTTGGGGTACAATAAGAGTTTTGTTGGATGTCAGAACATAAGAAAAGCTCGAGAAAAAAAGTCAGGTTTGAGGAACCACTCGTTTGTGTGATATGTTTGTGAATATGCACATGTCAGAGAAAAGGTCCCTTTGGATTAGGCCCCCATTGTATATTTTTTCAAGAGGGAGCAAGCCAAGCAAAGTTGGACATCAACTTTGAGGCGTGTAGAATATAAAAGAAGACTAGTAAGGTGTGCATGATGTATATTAGTAAAATGTACAAGTATTTCTCATCAACATTTAAATATAATAACATCAAAAAGTACTTGAAAGAGAATCCACTATCGTTGAGTTACGAAGTATTTTACATCAACATTAGGTGGATCAATAGTGTGTCGAGGGGAGTTAATGAGGAGCTTATAGAACAAAAAATACTTATACTACATTATTATAATTTATTTACTAATACACTTTATCTTTGATCACAATACAAACTTCTATAGGATGAATAAATAAGATTGAAGTATGTTAAGAGTCATAGTTTAGGTGTTGGAAGTTTAAGTGACCAGTTCAGTTATTCAAAGTTTGAGATATTGAGAGAAATTGTAGGAGGAAAGAAAAAGGAGAAAAAACTATTTAGGATCTCAAAATCTGATGAATGAAGTACGAAATTCATTCTCTAGTGAGAACTCTGCATATATCGATGAACCAATAAGCAGCATGTAATGATTTTTGCTCTGGATATTGAAGCTCATGTGATTGCTTAGATAGAAGTTTGACTAGCTAATATGGAAGCCATGATAAAGCAGGTGTGACGCGATACACACTACTAAAGGAAACAACCATATTGGAGCAAGAAGAGGAGGATGATAAGGATATGACTAAAGGTGATTGGGTTTTTTATCGGTTTTTTTCTTAGATTATTATTGTTATTTTTACTTGACATTTATATATACCAATGTATCTTCTTGAGACACATACAGTGTACTTTTTTCGAATGTATCATTTAGCGTGTTAATATGTGGTTATATTTGATAGGATTGTCTCTACTGTGGTTATAATTATTTGGTATTACATGTTGTGAATTATATTGAATATAGTTGCGATATGTTTTATGTTTATGTTACATTTATATAAATCAAATCGCGTAAAATTCTCTATATTATCTTTTTCCTTTACCTATAGGTTTTTATAGCAGTTTTGAGGAATAGTCCACTGCTAATGATGATAAAAAGTTTTGCAATGGATTTGTCACTCAATTTTTCCCTACATAATAAAAGGCAAAAAGCCAACAAGTTTAGTATCGATAAACATAACTGATGGTTTTTTACAATATTTTTTCTAAATTTTCAATAATAAATGTGGTTGCATTGCCAAGCTTAACATCAGATTTTTTAGCAAAAAATTTCAAATGAATTATCTGACAAAAATTTGCTAGGAAATATTTATGACAAAAGTTCAGATCATCAGAATGTACATCAGTTATAGATATTATGACATTAAAAACCATTCTCAATCCACCCAATAACATAATCATTCAACCAATATGTTGTAATTTTTAATGGATATTTTTGCCGAAATGACTGCATTTGTTCTAGTTTATAGCTACAAATAATAACAAATAATTTAATACATTGAAGGCACAATTGAGTTGTGAGTCTAAGATAAAAATTTTGGGAGCTGCAAAAAGATTATTTCATGTAGATTCATAAAAAAAAGAGAAAAAGTCATAATTCATCAAACAATTAAAATAGGTGCATTGAAAAAGTACAACACAAGTTAAAAACTTAGAATTTCAATTAGTACTCTATTAGCTCGGATTTTAATATTTCATCAGATTGGTGACCATAATCTGATGATGAGATTGAATATATCTTGAGTTTTATATTCTAGAGCGGTGAAATCTTTCATGAAAATTGTGGGATTTCTGAAACATGCTTATCATAAACAATTAATATAATTAACATGTACATGAGTAATCCAGGAAAGGAGCATTGAGATGTAGTATAATAGGTTCTCGGAGACATTTGTGTAACAAAAGATGTTTCTTTATAATTTCATATGATTATAGATAAAGTCATTGCCTATGTAAATTCAGGCATTGATGGAGATCTTGATATAAGGATATCACTTATAGGATATATAGTTATCATTGGTTATTGTGCAATTAACTGTAAGTTACTTTAAAAACAAAATGACATTGTCTATAATTTAGGTTGAACACATGGAAATTACAAAAGCTTGTAAAAGAATGCTACGGTTAAAAAGTATGTTTAGGAGTTTAGTGAAAGCTTAAGTACTACCACAATAATTTGTGATAATCAAAGTACTATCTTTGTCACCAAAAATTCAATGTTTCTTTAAAAAACAAAGAGCACACATATTTGGTATCAGTATATTCATGAAGTTATTGTTTGTAGTGATATTCTTGTGAGTAAGATTAATATCCATACTAATCCCGCCAAAATTATGACTTAGGCGCACACAATTTATTAAGTTTGACCATTGCTTAGACTTGATTTATATTTACTGTTGGTTCATAGAATAGTTTATCAAAAATTAAAGATTTATTGTTAATGTTTTTTTGGGAATTTGGGTCTAGTTAGGGACTATAACAATACATGAATTAAATATTTTGAGTCTCGCTTGTCTTAGTAAAGATTCATAAGAAACTCTATTGGAGGTCACCATATTAGATTGAACTTATAACAACATTTATATTATAATAAACATGCTCTTGTTTTTTATCTTGTTTATAGAAATCTATAAATATCTCCTCTTCTTGTACAAGGGATTACCCATTTTCTTTGGTTTGATCTTGTGTGAACTCACACTCTCCACTTATATCTTTTTTATACAGAGAAGTTTCCCGCTCTACCTAATATTTTTCTCTTGAGTTCATTACATGAAATCTGTGTTATTTCTTGTGTTTTCATTGTTCAATGTATCAATCTTATAAAAATCTTCATTCAAATTCTATCAATTATAGGTGAAGCTATGCAAGCCACTTTGGCGAAGTAGTGATTGAGAGCTTTGTCTTTCAACCAAGAAATCTATGGTTCAAGGCTTTGTATATGTTGAGCGCTCACATTTGGGTGTGCCGGTGAAAAAAAAAAATCTTTAAAAAAATAGAGGTGAAACTCCAAAGCTTCATTTAATATTTCACTGAAATTAAATAATTTTAATTGAAACTCCCAAACCAACAAAACTGAAAATATTAACATGTTTTGGATTCCTTTCATCCAAAATGAATTCAAAACAAACAAAATAACTTAACGTTAAAACATAGCATGCAGTTTATTGAAATGCTTGTACATTTTTAACTCAGAAGGATGAATAACTTTTACAACGAAAGCATGAAAAAGAACCAGGGCAAACCTACTGTTCGTCCACTGAATGCTGCTTACAGTTGAGAATTCCACTTTTGCGAGAGGTATTACTAAACGCTGCAAAATGACCATATCAGCATTTTCTTTTGAAAGAAAGAAGGGAAACACAACAAAAAGATAGAACTCAAATCATCAATTAACTTAAACATGTTTTCAAACCAAATCAACGAGTATTTGTATCTCATAAGAAGGATTACAATATCAAGGACTGGGTTGTGGAGAATTTGCGACTTTGAACTTGCTTTCTATCTAATCTACGATGTATTCAGTTCTCCACAAAGAAAAAAACAAAAAATAAGCAAGCGTCAATCTTTTAAACCAATAGATCAGAATCTAAAGCATTCCCAGGTTTTCTATGCCTTACTGGTGGGTATCTTAGGGGGCTCATCGCAACATGTTTTGTGCTTTGAAGGTGGCTCTCTGACTTCAACCTCATGCCTCTACCAGTTGAAAGCAAACGTGGAGGTGGAGACTGAACCTCTAATTTCAGTTTCATGTTGCGATTCCCTGGAAATTAAAAAAGAAGACATGAGTTTCATGGAGTTACAGAGCTACAGAGGCTTGAAGTACAGATATTTACTAGACTGATAAGAATGGTGTAAAGTAAGGAACTAGGAAAGAGTACAGGGAGGCAGAAAACAGAGAGAAGAAGAACTGGGATTCCAGGAAAAAGCTAGCCTCAGTTAGCTGTGATTTCTATTACATTTCATTAAACTCAACCTTCCCAGTACAGGTATTATATAGAGGTGATTCTAGAGAAACACAATTGTCTGATGCCCTTTCAGGAGTTAGTTACAAATGCATGATTACCATACGCTGGAGAGAGTGGCAAGGAAGTGGTAGTCTTGCTGCCATTTCAGAAGGAACACCTCACCTCATTACCGAAGAAAGGATCCTGGTATTACCCTGCTGCAAGCTGATGGGGGTCTTGTCAATGACTTGAAGCTTAGATTTGAAAAGGTTGAACCACTGTTTTGGCAACGGCTTCCTGAATATGTCCGCTGGTTGACCCTGGGTGAAGATGACCCGCATTGAGGTATTCAAGAATAAAGTGATAGTCAATTTCAATGTGTTTTGTGTGTGCTTTGAAGACTGGATTGTTAGAAATTGTCATAGCCGAGATGTTGTCACAAAATAAGGATGTAGGATGTAGTTGTTCAGCCCCTAAAGGATGTTAGCTTTTGTGGCAACTAGGACCCGATATTCAGCTTCGGTAGATGAGCACTCCACTGTAATTTGCTTCTTCATAGTCTAGGAAATGGGTGTGTCACCCAAGTAGCTGCAGAAACCAGTTATCGCTTCCGATCGGTTGAGTCCCCAGCCCATTCAGCATCAGAGTAAGTTTGGAGTGTGTGCTGGGCATGAGATATGTGAAGGCCGCAATCGATCGTGTCCTATAGGTAGCAAAGCAACCTCTTGAGAAGTTAATTGTGATAGGTTGAAGGGCTATGCATATGTTGGCATAGTTGATTAACAGCAAAAGCGATGTCCGGTCTAGTGATTGTCAAATATTGTAGAGTGCCTGTGATCTCTCCATATTCGATGGGATTGTCACTGATCTTGGGTAGTGGAACCATATCTTTTAGTAGGTGACGAGGTAGATACTGGCCTAGAATCGAGCATTGCGGAATCGTTAAGGATACGCATTAGATATTGTCGCTGACTCAGGAACATGTATTCAGGTGTTCAATGGATTTGAATGCCCAAAAATTGAGAGACAGCCAAGGTGTTTAATTGGGAATGTAGAAGTCAGCTACTTGGTAAGTTCTTGGATGGCTGCACCTTTATCACCGGTAATTATAATTTCTCAAAGAAAATTAGAGTAAAAATCTGCTGGGTTGGTGTCGAGGAGGGAGTAAGGTGTGAATCAGGAATGACAGAAATTAGGCAACTAAATTAGGAGTTTTCTATAATTAGAAGCTTCCTTATTTCCAATATCTTTATTCTGATTTATTTCCCTTTTAGCTGAATATTTAGATTATGAATATGTATTATTAAGCTACCTAAAATGGATTATATGCACTTTATTTTGTACCTAAAATAGATTGTAAGATTGTTATTTAATGGATTGAAAGCAAAGGGAAAAAGGCAATCGAGCCTATTCAGTATTTAGCTTATTTGTATCAAGATTTGACATGGTATCAGAGCCAGATTTTTTCCCTAACCACCGATAATTGTTGGAGTACTGTCAAGGCTCCCTTCCCACTAGCCTTATTACAGGACGGGAAGGGAGGATGTCTTGATTCTCATTCGTTCGTCTGCTCGTCGCTTCATGATTTCTTCAGATCTCCTTTGCTAGCCATCGTTGCTTCTTCCATTTCGGCTTCGTCGTCTTCTTCGTGTCAATGAGACGACCGGAAGGGTTAGGAACATCAATGATGTTACCATCAAGATGCGTCATCTTGGCGGTGTTCTTCGTGTAATTTTGTCAGCCAAGTTCTACGATACGACGCTCCCAGTGGACACGCTCGCAAAGAAGTTTGTTGATCTCGTCATTGAGATCACGGAGGAGATGCTCATCAAGGCCCTCGGTCTGGATCTCAGCCACTTTGACACAAATTTCTCAGAGGATTTCACTGCACCATTGGTCGGCATCAGCGAGATCGCGACACTCCGAGGTGAGTTATGGACGACGCTCCTTGGGCTTGCGCTTCTCCTCGTTCTTCATCACAATGAAGCGATTGAGCATCGACTGTGCCTTCTCCTCATTGCAAGCCATCTGAGCTTGTGCTTCTCTCTACTTCCTCACCTCTTATCACTTCGTTTCGGTATGCTTCATCCTCCTGCGTTGGCTTCGGCCCAGTCTGCTTTGTCTTAATTGCTTCGACACTCTTAGGCTTCGACACTCTTAATCTTCGGCACTCTCAGGCTTCAATCTCTCGAGCTTCAACACTCTCAGGCTTCAGCCTCTTGAGCTTCGACACTTTTGGGCTTCGGCACTTTTAGACTTCGGCACTCTTGGGCTATGGCTCACTTGGGCTTCGGCACTCTCAGGCTTCGGCCTTTCGGGCTTAGGCATTTTTGGGCTTCGGCACTTTTGGACTTCGACACTCTTAGGCTTCGGCCCTCTTGAGCTTCAGCACTCTCAGGCTTCAGCCCTTCGAACTTCGTCATTTTCAGGCTTCAGCACTTTTAGGCTTCGGCATTTTTGGGCTTCAGCATTTTTGGGCTTCGGCATTTTTAGGCTTCGGCATTTTTAGTCTTCAGCGCCTTCGGCACTCTTGGGATTCAGTATTTTCAGGTTTCAGCACTCTGAGGCTTGAGAATTTTTTGTCCCAGCAGTGTTATCATTTTCTTGTTAGCAAATTGATGTTTTCTGGTTAATCAACATCAATTTGAGGAGGAATGTCAATCAGGAAGGACATAAATTAGGCAGCTAAATTAGGAGTTTTCTATAATTAGAAGCTTCCTTATTTTCAATATCTTTCTTCTGATTTGTTTCCCTTTTAGTTGAATATTTAAATTAGAAATATGTATTATTAAGTTACTTAAAATGGATTATATGCACTTTATTTTGTACCTACAATAGATTGTAAGATTGTTATTTAATGGATTGAAAGCAAAGGGAAAAGGCAATCGAGCCTATTCAGTATTCAGCCTATTTGATCAAGATTTTGACATCAGGACGGATAAGCCACGATTGAATGATTGTAGCAAACCATTGACGAGATGAGTATTTTAGGCAATATAATGCTTTCTTAAGCAAGCAAACATGGTCTGCGAAGTGTGGATCTTTGAAGTTGGGCGATTGTTGCATGTAGATGGTCTCATCGAGTTGACCATGGAGAAATGCATTGGCGTAGAATGGCCAATTTTTGTTGAAAGCTACATTGAAGAGAGTACAAGTGTAACCATCTTAGCGACGAGGCTAAACGTCTCAAAATAATTGATCCCAAATTCTTGTTTGTATTCTTGAGCGGTCAGTCTAGCTTTATAGCGAGCAACTGTACCATCATCGTGAACCTTGTGCAGTAAGTCCATCGATAGCCAAGAATTGGGCTATTTGGGGGCGGTAGAACTAGCTCCCAATTACCTTGGGATTGAAGGGCATGAAATTCCTCATTCATTGCCTTGCGCCAGTGGGCTGATTTGACGACTTGAGTATAAGAAGGGGATCCGGGCTAGGTTGAAGTTGGTGGGAAAGGATGACTTTCTGGATGGATTTTAGTTTTCCAGTTTTTGCTCTAGTTTACATTGGATGTGGAATGTGTTGGAATTGAGTGGGTGTTAGCTTGATGTGGGGGGGGAGGCGCTACATGAGAAATTTGAGTAGGGAGGATGTTTCTCAAAATGTTTTGGGATGGTACAAGTTATGGTGGGCGGAGCTAGTAGGAGTGGGTTGGAGGTTGGGAAGCTTGGGATAGGAGGTGTTGTGATGGTGGATTTGAATGGAAAGTTGTTTTCAACAAATATCACATGCTGAGATATCATTATGGTGTCCGAAAGAGGATTGTAGCATTTGAAGCCTTTGTGGGTGGTGAGGTGGTGGTACGTGAGAAATTAGAGTAGGGAGGATGGTTCTCAAAATGTTTTGGGATGGTACAAGTTATGGTGGGCGGAGCTAGTAGGAGTGGGTTGGAGGTTGGGAAGCTTGGGTAGGCGGTGTTGTGATGGTGGATTTAAATGGAAAGTTGTTTTCAACAAATATCACATGCTGAGATATGATTATGGTGTCCGAATGAGGATTGTAGCATTTGAAGCCTTCGTGTTCTGAAGAGTAGATAAGGAAAACATATGGAGATGAATGTGGTACTAGTTTGTGTGAAGCCAGAGGTTGAAGCCAAGGGTAGCAACAACAGCAGGAAGGTGAGAGAGTATGTTGGTGGATGTTTGTAGAGTTTTTCATATGGAGATTTTGAGCCATTGGTTTTGGAGGGCAAGCGAGTTATGAGGCATAGGGTTGTATATAGTGCTTCTACCTAGAATTTTAGCGGAATGAATGTGTCATGAGGGAGTGTACGAGCAGTTTCAATTAGATGGTGGTGTTTCCATTCAGATCGTTCTATTCGGGAGTGTAGGGGCGTGAAAATTGGTGCAGAATACCATGTTTGGATCAGAATTCACTAAGAATGGTGCTCTTGTATTTGCCTCCACCATCTGAGCGAATAATTTTTATGAGAGTTTGAAATTGCGTGTTAATGATTTTAATGAATGATATGCATTTTTGAATGATTTATGTCTCATCAAGAATAGCCAATAAAATTTTCAATATGCATCCATAAACACAATATAATAGAAATAAATTTTGTAAGATGGGATTGGGGAAGGACCTCATACATCAGAGTGTTTAAGTTGAAACGGTAGAGACCCATGTAACGAAACAGGAGGAAACGATAATTTTTGTAACTCTTGTTGCAATTACAACTTTCACATTTTGATACTTTTGTTGGAATTGCAAGTGAGGGATTAGCTATATATATACGGGTAAGTGTGTCTCAGTGAGGATGGCCAAGACGCTTATGCCAAATGGTCGATGCTGGAGTGGAGGCGACGAGAGCTTGAGGTGATGCATCATAAAGTTGTGGAAGGTTCATGGCGTGAATAGGATACAACCTGTTTAGAAATTTAGAGCGAAGAAAAATGAAAATCGACACAAATCCAGAACACACAGAGATTTAACGAAGTTCGGCAAAGATGTCTACGTCCTTGGAAGCAGAGCTGTGTGTCACGGACAAAAAGTCTCACATCGGCAAGGTGTCGGGCCGAAAAACAGTATTTAAGTTTCGGGCTGCCCACCACCCCAAAGAGCTCTTTTAGGAGGTGACAAGTGGTATTAGAGCAGATTACTGTCTGTCAGGTGTGTGGACTCTCCATGGTCCAGTGGGACCCTCGGTGGAGTTGATCCTTGACGAGAGCGTCACGTGATTAGGTGGAAGAGAATTTCACGAACAAAAAGTCTCACATCGACTAGGTGTAAGGCCGAAAAGCAGTATTTAAGCCATGGGCTGCCCACCACCCCGAAGAGCTCTTTTGGGAGGTGGCAGGTGGCTTTCTCTCTCTTCTAGAAAAAAGGTTACAGGATACATAATAGAATCACCTAGGGTTACAAGCAGACATATATATAACCCTGGAGAAAACCCTGGAGTACAATATATAATTCACAAATTACCCCTGTACCGTACCGCGGAATGTTACCCCCGCACCCCCAACCCACAAGATCGCGTGGTTTGTTCGTGGATCAAGAATATCAAAACCATTTGAGTTGAATAAGATAGAGATGATATTATTATTGGTTAGTTTACGTATCGAAAGAAGGTTACGAGATAAGGATGTGGAATGCGAAATTTGAGGAAGGACAAGCTTACTGTTCGGGATAGGTAGTATACGGTCACCATTATTTTCAACGGGAATTGATTGGTCGTTTCCAAAAATCACTTGTGCGGCTCTAGTGGCAGGAGTGGCGGAATTCAGTTGGTTGAGATCGGAGGTGAGATGAGTAGTGGCACCTGAACAGAGAACCCATGTAGAGATAGAAGTTTGGAGGGCTTGGTTTTGAGGAGTATACTCCAAATTTTGACGCATTGCGACATAATGACCGACCTTTTTGCAAATTCGGCATATGATGGAGGATTTCGGTTGAGGGCGACTACCTTCAAGCATGGGATTGAACGATGGCTTGTTTCTTCCTCGACCACTGACATTATTGGAGTAGTGACCTCGGGTGGCCATGAGTGCCAATTGGGAGTTGGGTGATTGTCTATCTTGAGTATATTGTTTGCTTGATTTATCTCTTCGCTACACCATAGTGAGTACAAGTTGTCCAAGTCCATTGGCTGTAATTGAGTGCGAATGGCTGTTTTGAATGACTGGTAGTTTGTCGGCAGCCCATTGAGTTTATATAAAAGTATATATTCCTGATCAAGTTGCCTCCAGAAGCTGAGATATTATCAACCAATGTCTTGATCGTTGCTAGGTACTGCATCATTAATTGGTTATTCATTGATAAGTTGTGTAGCTCAATTTTAAGCTGGAACAAGTGCGATCGATTAATTGGCTGTAATCGCTTTGTGATGGTTGTTCACACTTCTGCTGTGGTTGATAGATGTAGGATATATGGGAGGATGGCTGATGATATAATGGAATATAGTGCTTCCGTCAGCTTCTGGTCCACCAATATCCACTCAAAGTGAAGGGGATTGAGAGTTGGGTTGTCGCTTCCGGAGGTGATGAACTTGGGCATGGAATACTTCAATCGAGGCAACCCATAAACCCAATTGCAGAAAATATCTTGAGAACTTAAGCTTTCAACAAGGGATAGTTCTCAGCAGACAGCTGTGTATGGGCAATATTATTAATATTGCTCATCAGAAATTTAAGATTGGGAGGGATGCTTGGAGTAAGTACACTTTCTGTGGAAGAGTTACATCGTGTTTCTGAAGTTGGAGAAGTTGCCATTGTTTCGAACTGGAAGTAACAGCAATAACAGAAGAGACTTTGAACGACAGGAGTGGATCCTGCTCTGATACCATGAGAAACTAGGAAAGATTACAGGAAGGCAGAAAACAGTGAGAAACTAGGAAAGATTACAGGAAGGCAGAAAACAGTGCGAAGAAGAACAGGTATTCCATGCAAAAGCTAGCCTCAGTTGGCTGGGATTTCGCTTACATTACATTAAACACAACCTTCCCATTACAGGTGTTATACATATCTAATAGAGAGGATTATAGAGAAACATAATTGCCTGATGCCATTGCATGAGTTAGTTACAAATACATGATTACCATACACTGGAGAGAGTGGCAAGGGAAGTGGTGGTACTGCTGCCATTTCAGAAGGAACGCCTGAGCTCATTACCGAAGATGGGAACCTGGTATAATAAAGTGCCAAAATGGTCCCAAGGCTGTTACATGAGAGCATTTTCGTCCCACAATTATGAAAGTGCTAAATTAGTTCCCATACTTGTTTAACAAGGGCAAAAATAATTCTCACTGGAGACTATTTCAGCTTGTATTGAAATCGTCTGGGTCAAAATTGATTATTTTATAAACCATGGGCCTAAAATAGCCTCCATGCAAAGAGAAAATAGACCATTTTTTCACTTTTTTCTATAAGAGTGAGACTAACAAGTTGGTAATTTTCACATTACTCAATTTAACAATCATTGTAACAACTTGTTTATCTTTGCAATTTAGGAATGGTAATCTACTTTATTATGTTTCTGAAAGCCACTTGTGTTGTGAAAAAAAGACGCAATAAAGCAAAAATTTGAATGAGAAAATTTGCAAACAGAAAAGAAACAAGCAGCCACTCAAATTTCTGTGGTTCTACAAATTGTCTACGTCCACGGAGCTACAGAAGATTTTATTATTTTGAGGATTACACCTATCGATCGCCTCGACAAATACATAATCATTCTCTCTCTCTTCCTCTCTCTCTCCTCCTTTTTCTCTCCTCTCTCCTCTTTCCTAACCGAGAGCTACAGGGCAATAGAATTAAAAGGAGCTCAGCTGCCTGTGATGCCTTTGCTTCTTCTGTAAACCAACGCCTAAAGTAGAGGACATTAGGAAGAGTTGGGCCACCGAATCTTCTTCCTGGATGCAACACGCCAAAGCAACCAAGAAGGGGAAAGCACCTTGCGAAACCCTTCTTCTGCTTCTTTTCTTGCTCACGCCCGCAACCTAGCCGAAAGGTCCAATTAAAGGAGGAAGCCCAAGAGCAATTCACGAAAATAGAGAAATTTAATTTGCTCCCTGCTGTCACGGAAGCCACTTTCCTTTTTTTGCCATAACAGGGAAGCCAGAGAGAGCATGCGGAGAGATGTAGGCGGCAAGGAAATACTAAAGGCAAGAATTACAAAAGGAAAAACAATATAGAAGGAATTATATTAGAAGCAATTTAATTAACTTTCATAGATATCGAAACTGCCAAAACAAGAGCAAAGTGGACCGGGCTCCACATAACTCAACAATTCTCCCACTTAGAGAATGGGACATTAGTTGTACTATTCACTGACTGTACCGTTCAATTCCTTCAAACATGATATCCTCCATCTCTGCAACTCAAAACCCATGTCTTCAAACTAGAAGAATAACTAAAGCTGCGCACAACTTCAGTTTCTCAAAAGTAACACCCTTAGTTGACATAATAGCGTTAAAATAGTCTTGTACCTCCAAGCTTTTTCTTGGGTTACTCATGAATCTGCTTACAACTCTCACTGCATGGGCAATATCCTATCGCTGCTGAAAATCTTTTTCAACAAGTCTAGTCTTGTACCTATACTGTTATCAAGCTCAGTCTTCACCTAGTACAGTCACTTATTGTGCAATGCCTTCTTTCTTGATGAAAATTCTGCCAGCTCTCATGTCATCAAGCTCCCATGTCTGCAATCTCCTTTTTCATGATCAGCTCCCACTTACTCGAATTTTCATCTTACAAGGTTTTCTTATACCTCTGTGGTTCTCCACCCTCTGTCAACAAAATATTAGTTCAAGTTAGGTGAGTAATGCTGAGAACGTCTATCCCTGACTGACCTGCGAACTGTAGCTATAGGAGTGGACGGCTCTAAAACTGACAACGGAACAATAGGAATGGGTGTCTCGGACCCACTCTTCTCATCACTTCCATCATTGTCCTGTACTGTGACCTCTGATAGATCAACAAACTATAACTTTCTACTGTGGTCATCAATGAATGTGGCGTAGTAACGAGAGTCTCCAAGAGATGCCACTGGAGAAGGTCCCCACACATCTGTAAGATCTAGTTTTCCTGCCTTTAGCGTTCTGCCACTTTTCAGGAAGCTGAACTTCTTTTGCTTTCTCATAATGCAACTCTCACACATGCTGAGATTAACTAACTTTAACTCTGGTAGCTTGACTCTGGACTGAAGTCCTTTCATGCACCTCTGACTCGTGTGACCAATACTGCATGCCACAAATATGTCCTGTTTTCTGCAGTGGTAGTATTAATATTGTTAATCAAACCAATAGTCATATAAAGCGTACCAGTCTTCTTACCCCGAGTCAGTACCAGTGCTCCTTTAGTAGCCTGTCAGGAGCTATCCGAGAACACTACTGTATGTCCACACTCATCGAGCTGCCCAACTGAAATGAGATTTTTCTTCAACTCAGGAATTTGTCTGACCTTTTGCAAAGTTTTTTTAATCTTGTTGGGAAGTGCTATGTCAATGTCTCTCATCCCCACCATGTCCAAAGTTTCTTCATCAGCCAGATATATCTTTCCAAAGTCACCTGCAATTTATTTTCGCATTAACTCATGGTAGAAAGATGTATGGAAAAAAACCCCTGAATCGAAAATCCAATCATCAACAAAACTATAAACTGTCAACAATACTGTATCATACACTTCTTCAGTTACAACATTAGCGATATCATTCTCTGTCTTCCTTGAATTTTTGCAGTTACTTTTTATGTGGTCAGCTTTGCCACAATTTCAGCAGGTTGTCTGCTGACCAAATGACTTGTTTTACCTCTGTGTTTTGACTTTGATCTTCCTCTGTTTAAGTTTCTGTCCTATGATCTCCTTCTTGAATCAACACTCAATGTCGAACTCAAACACAAGGTCTCGCCAAAATCTTTTCTGCGCACCTCCTCAACCAAAATCAAATCACGAATATCATCATATTTTAGCTTAAAATTACCTGCATAATAGCTATTTGGCAATGAACCCAACAATATCAGTGCACGTACTCATCTTCAAATTTAATTTCCACAAACGATAATTAATTTGTGATAGTATTGAAATCATTTAGATGTTATGCAACAGATGTACCTTCTATCACATTTAAGTTGAATAACTTTTTCATCAAGTGCACCTTGTTATTAACCGATAGCTTTTCATAAATACCTGATAAAACAATCATAAGATCTGCAGTAGTCTTTTAATTGATGACATTGTGGACAACGGACCTCAACAAGGTTAATTGAACAACCCTCAGAATCTGTCGATTTAACAAATTTCAATTAGCTTCGTCCATCTTCTCCGGTCACTTTCCTAATAACGAAAGATGAAGTTTCTTCCTATAGAGATAGTCTTCGATCTGCATTCTTGTTGATCTCACTTTTGGTTAAGGTTTAGTTTTTCCTCTTTAGTAGCCTAAGGTCTAGCCATAGGACTTTCCTATTGACTATTCTTAGAAAACTAGACAACGAACTCTCACAATTAGAAATTCTACACTTCCATTTACTCAACTTGAAGTTCCACATATTGGTCCTAATCTCTAGCACTTAGTAGGTGGGGTTATTATGGGGGAGCTCAAGGAGAGTCTCCTTAGGACTGCTGAACCTTAGGGTTGACCCTAGGTGTTGGTCTAGGGCTTAAGACACTCACTCTCACCCACAATCACTCACAACCCTAAACCTAAACTTCTAGGCTTTGGTCCCTTGATACTCTTGGGATACTCATGTAGGTGGTCCCCTAAACCCACTAGCCCTAGGCTAGTGTTTAGCTAAGACCACTGCATAGAGGACCCAAAATGGGGTTTCCATTGGTCCATGACTTATTGATGGCGGTTGGCACTCCAATTCTACCAAAATGCCCAACCTAGCCTCCTTGCCCCTAAACTTCCCCAAATTTATCTAAATACCCTTGGGTCTCTAAATTTGGCCAAAATTCTCAAATTTACCCAAAATATCCAAGTTGGTTCACAAATCATTGCAAACATCTTGAAAACACCTAAACTATCCAAAATCACCAAAATTTGTCAAATTACCAAAATACCCCTCCTTAGCCCGAAATTTCAAAAAATCCTAAAAATTTCCAAAACCTCCCAAATATTCCCAATTTCATTTTTCTCAACTACCACATGACCCAATTTGGCCAATTTGACTATCTTTGACCAAAAACCCCAAATTGCCTTTTAAAAACTCATTTTTCTCCAAATCTACCTCAAATGTCTATCAAATTGGTCTCAATTTTCCCCAATTTCAATTCTAAACTCAAATTCACCCTTAATATGACCAATCTAGACCAAATACAAGCCCAATTTTGATTTAAATAAAATCCCCAATTTTGGCCACATGACTTAATCTCATCAAATTGAATGTCTTAACCCCAAAATTGATACCCAATTAATGTTGAAAACTTTTCATGAGTTTCCTATTGACTATTTTCAACAATCAATTTGAACTTGACCCAAGGCTAGCCCAACTTAGACCAAAACCTAGCCCAATATGCCCAAATTGATCAAATTTTAAAATTCCTTTAAATTGACCATCCAATTGAACTCAAAACCATTTTCATCCTTCACCAAAGTTGCTCCTTACAATCATATACACCAAATGCAACATTTATTTGGGCCAATTGACATGGCTAACCTAGCCCAAACCCAATTTTTGGTCATTTGCACCCACTTAGACTTATGCACTAAATGTGGCCTAACCACCCTAAAACCATCAAATTAGCTCCACCACAGCCATTAGTTGGACCCTAAGACTGAGCCAAAAATCATCTAACCCAAGCTAGATGAGCCATGGAACAAGGGTCCCTCAAATTAAGGGATTTGATTTCCATTTTTGCTTAGGCTTAAGATATCTTTGCCAAAACAATACCTCATTGCAATAAATTGTTGACATATTCCCCTGACTTCCCTGAGACAAGAGGTGACCAATGTCTGGACGGCCGGCCAAGGTGGCCGAAAAATGGCCAAAACCATGGCCAAGAAAAGGGATTTTCACCCAATTCAAACCCAAAGGCCAAATCAGCCCAGCTGCTCATTGGAGCTTCTCTGTCATCTACATAATCAACCAAATGCACCCCTCAATTGGCCCTGGCAGCAAGCCTAGGCCATTTTATTTAAACTCCCCCTCCATAGCCAAAAAGAGAGCTTAAAGTTCCTTGGGGAGACTCTATAAAATTTCTTCCAAAGCTTCCTGGAGACCTCTTGAGCTTAACAAAACCTTCCCTAGACACTCAAAGTCATTGCTCGAGTTCAATTTTAGAGCTCAATTTCAAGGCCGGAACAGGACATCCTCCAAACTTCTATCAAATTCAAATTAATTGCACCCACCATCCCAATATCAAGAGAGGAAGATCCTCACAAAAGCCCCATCACCCGGCCACCCTAAGGTGGACTTCAAGCAAACCCCCAAATCGGCCTTAGTCAAATTTGGGTCTAGGCATTTCACCACGACCAGAGGCTCCATCCCTATGCTCCTGGGACCCACACAAAGCTTCTACAAACATTCAATCGAGGCTACCCCTCCCTCTTGGACCAAGGTATTGAAAGTTAACCCTAAACCGAGCTTCTTTTAATTATTCATGAATATAAAGTCAATTTAAGGGTTCATCAACTGTATGGATTGTTTGACTAGTCAAGACAAGCATTTTAAAAAAACTGCACTCAATTTCATTGAGAATCGAGTGAGATATTAGTGTTTTAAAATGGATGGTTTTCAGGTCCAGTTCATTTAGGACGATGACCCGTGACCGTCAGATCAAGCGTGTATTGATCGAGCGGCCCTGCTCGTGTCTGACGGAGCGCGGTCCGATGGGGCAGGAAATGAGCTGGCTGGCGGCGCCCAATCAGGCAGCGACACATGGCCTGTTCGACCCGTACGAGGTTGACATGGATAAGTAGAAAAATAGAGGTTTTTTCTTATTTATTTAATCCCCGAAACTTTGAAAATACATAAATTTGTGTAGAAAAATCACAAAAATAAAATAAAAATATCAACTTGCTAGTGAACAGAGGAAAACAATGTGGATTAAAATTTATGTCTAATTGATGAATATTTTATGTTTAAAAAATAAATTAGTGTTAGGAGTATTTTAACTCTCCATGCATGTAGACTTATCACCATAGCTTGAATTTTTTGACATGTTGTAGCCTCTGTCAAGGGGAACATTCCCTGATTTTTTCAAAGTCAGAGGAGGCATCTAGACAGAGATCCATATTTTTCAAGTTTATGCACATTATTTGTTTAAATTAATCATCATGATTAGCATTTTGCTTATAAAAATCTAAGAAAATTTTGGAAGGTTTACTATGACCAGAGAACCCTTAGGAAAATTTCTCATGAGTCAAGTCATTTAAAATGCACATAATCTTCACAAACCCTAAATCACTAAAAAAATTAATTTTGGAAAATACAAGCATCAAAATGACTTGATTTTTTATATCCACTGTTTTTAGGATCCAAAGAACTCACCATAAAAAATTTCAAAGCATTTTGAGTCCATTTTATTGCCTAAATTAATTTTTCAAGTTAAATATCTTTTTTGGCACTTAAATGATTTTTAAAAATCAAAATATAACTCAAAAGTTTATAAAAATTTATTTTTTGAGTTCTCTGTGATTAGGAGTATTTTCTAAAAATAAAATTGTATTTAAAAAAACTTGATTTTTAGCCTATTTTTAAATGTCTAAATAATTAAAAATTCATAAAAATCACAAAATAAAATTCATGGAAATGTTCTAAATTGTTTCCTAAGCACTTAGGAACAATTGAGATATTTTTCCTGATTTTCTAAATAAAAATATTGAAATTTGAAGCTTAAAATAATTGTTAAAGGCTAAAAATAAATTTTTACTAAAATAATTCTAATAATTAAAAAAAAATGAGAGAAATGTTAAATCTGTTTCTCTATGTTCCTTGACATCAGAGAGATTTAATAAAAAAAATAAAACTTAATTTTTCACATTTAAAATACTTTATAATTAATAAGCACTCCAGAATTTAAAATAATTTTTAAAATTCAAATAAAATTCAAAAAATCATGAAAATTATGTCTAATTTCAGAAAGGAAAATGGAAAATCTTTAAATCTAATTAACATATTTGGATGTTTGAAACACAAGGGATTAACTGGTAGAAACCAACCTCACTTGTCATAATTAAAAATGATAAATTTGCAATTTCCTTAAATTACATAAATTTGAGAGTCTAACCGATTAAATGATCATACATTTAGGGGTATGATTTTGGATGTTAATAACTCATTAATTTAATACCCCTATTCGATGAACAAAAAACAAAAAAAAAACATGAATCATCACCATCACTCATAAGTCAATTTCATTTGCAATGACTAAGACACACCAAAATCTTAAGGGCTTAGTAGTGACTTAGACTAAATCAAGTTTCATTTAAATAAGGATTAGAAAAGTAAACATCATTGAAAATTAAAACCACTTTCAAACACTACAAGCCCAAGTCAAAATTTGGTTAAGTCTCTTAAACTTGTCTCTTTAAGGGTCTTCACCTACATAATTCTTAAATTGAATTACGAGTAATAATTACCCTATTTCTAGGAATATTTGAGACATCAATGCTCACTGAGTACTAAGGGTATTTATAGGACGAATTATTAAGCAACATAATAAGTTTAAAAGAACTCAGAATTTTCCACCAAGCAGCGAGAGAATAACACGGACCTGCTTATTTCTCTATATATATTGGATATCTCGGAGATCTACTAAACTTAATATGTTTTACTTGACAAAATCATCCTAAATTGAATTACGAGTAATAATTACCCTATTTCTAGGAATATTTGAGACATCAATGCTCACTGAGTACTAAGGGTATTTATAGGACGAATTATTAAGCAACATAATAAGTTTAAAAGAACTCAGAATTTTCCACCAAGCAGCGAGAGAATAGCACAGACCTGCTTCTTTCTCTATATATATTGGATATCTCGGAGATCTACTAAACTTAATATGTTTTACTTGACAAAATCATCCTTAATTAAACTCCTAATGACCCACCAAGATATGACATATGGTTTGGAAAACTACTAAAACCTTACTTTTTTTGCCTCTACATAACTGCCCTCACATGCATTTTAAGTTTCGACTGGTAAAACAAGAAGACTCGTCAGGTACGCTTTTACAATTTTCAGCATCGTCTTTCTTGTACTTTATGCTATACTTTTATGCTTACACAAATTTGCATGCTAAACAACGATGTTACACTGCATAAAAACTAAAACTATCAGGATAGCCACAAAATCAAAATCAAAACTAAAACTAAAATCAACCAAGATAAAATTCACCGCCACAACATTCAAAATATAAAACAACTCAAAATTTAGTCACAAACATCACACAAAATTACAATTGCAATAAAATTAAGATGTCTCTATCGGATGATCGGGAATTCCTTGGAGGTAACTTACGGTTGCTAACGAGGCTTCTCACAGTCTAAATGAAATTATGAAACTCATTAAGTTGAGCTTAGTAAGTTCATTTGGGCTAAATGAATCCAATAAAAAATAGTGGTGCCGAAACGAGGGAACTGTAGGATCCTAATCGGTGTCGCTCTAATCAACTTTAGCATGCCCCCAAAAAATTTAAAGAACTACAACCATAGGGTCATCTGATTTGATATCAAACTTGACACACTAGAAAACTCAAACTCGTCGAGGCAAGGAGCTTGGAGCTAGCATGGTGGGCAGCACGGTCATCTTCAACAGCAAAACCCGTCTTCTCCAGCCAAAATAATCTTTCTTCCTTAGATATAAACAACAAAGTCATAGGATTTCGAAGTTGCTTGCTTATGTAACGTAAATCTTCACCTTATCTTTAGGCCTTTATATATTTATGCACAATATAAGCTCTAACTCGTCTTAGGATTCCGAGGTCGTCATTCGTCACGACCTAAACCCTCACATCTTCCAAGCTATATGTATTATAGTTTCACACGAATGTAAGTCCTAACTAATAAAATTGGCAGGATGAAACACTTAAATATTTCTTCTCAGAAATGAAGCCAAATATTAGGATAGCTTGGGAAGTCACCGGGGTTCTCCCTGAATCCATGACATCCCCTAGTTCTTCCTCCTTTGGACTCTACAAAAACATTGTTCCAAATTTGAATAAATCTCTTTTCACACATCTACGTCCAATCTTATTGAAAAGTTCTACCCTTTGAAACTCCTTGAAGATAATATTTCCTGATTTTTAACACGAGTCTTCTTACGTGACTTTGGTCATTTAAGATGTAATTAACTATAGAGTCTTGCCCTTATATGTAGCATGTCCGAACCCAGCTTAATATAAACCCTGTTTAATTCTTTATACTAAATAGGGGAACTTGTCGATAAATACAAAGGTTTCGCAGACCAAACAAATGTCATATATTCTTTAGTTTATTTGATCGAGTCTCATCCTCAAGTCTTATGTTTATCCTTCAGGATAGATACATGATTTGAGGTACACCGCTCTTTCATTTAAACTATAAAAAATATGGGGACAGTTAAATTTCATATTTTTCTAAAACTAAATATATATGTAAAGTAAAATGTCCCTCCGAAGCAGGCGACAGAATTTTGATTCCGGTGACCAACAGCTTTTTTCGGGCAACTCTTCCAACCAAAAATAGCGCCGATAATCCTCCAGTAACCAAAATTTGTGTCATCAAATTTCTCGATCCCTGATGTCATCACTTCATCCCCAGCCATCGTTCTTCCTTTAATCGGAACCGAGACTCTGATATCATTGTTGTGAAAAAACGATGGCAATAAAGAAAAAATTGGAATGAGAAAATTCACAAACATAAAAGAACGGCGGAACAAGCAGACACATAGATTTACGTGGTTCACCAAATTGCCAAGGTCCACGAAGCTCCAGAGGATTTTATTACTTTGAAGACTATGCCTGTTGATCGCCTCGATGATTATAGAATCATTCTCTCTCTCTCTCTTCCTCTTCCTCTTCCTCTTCTCTCTCCTAATAGAGAGCTACAGGACATAAGAATTAAAAGGAGCCCAGCTGCCTGCAATGCCTTTGCATCTTATGCAAACCAACGCCTGAAGTAGAAGAGGACATTAGGAAGAGTTGGGCCACCGAATCTTCTTCCCATAAGCAACACGCCGAAGCAACCAAGAAGGGGAGAGCACCTTGCGTTCTTCTGCTTTTATTCTTGCTCACGCCTGCAGCCTAGCCAAAAGGTCCAATCAAAGGAGGAAGCCCAAGAGCAATTCACGCAAATAGAGAAATTTAATTTCCTCCCCGCTGTCACGGAAGCCACTTTCCTTTTTCGCCATAACAGGGAGGCGGGAGATAGCATGCGCAGAGATGCAGGCGGCATGGCAAAAATAAAGGCAAGAATTACAAAAGTTAAAACAATGTAGAAGGAATTATATTAGAAGCAATTTAATTAACTTCCATAGATGCTGAAATTGCCAAAATAGGAGCGAAGTGGACCGGGCTCCACATAACTCAACAACTTATAGACATGGGAGGAAAATTTTGTTTGTTTCCATGAAGGAGCAATTAAACATGAAGCTCTTTAAGCTATTTTAAGTTAGAAAAGATGTTTTAGAACAATGGAAAAATTTTGCAGATTCATCATTTTAATTTCAACAAGCCCCTTTAAACCCTCTTAAACATAAGGTTTTCAGTTTGTAGAGCACAATTTCTATCTGCATGCAACCACATGTGCAGTTACCAATGAAATTAAGCATTCCAAAAGATGAATCAAACTTTTACCTATCTGCTTGCTGGTCTGCAGTTTTGTCTGTGGCTTTATCTCCACCTTTCTAAACAGAGCCTTCTTTGGGCCGTTGGAGATTACTTTGCCAGCTGATTTTACAGAACCAGAGCTAGACGAAGTATGAGAAAGTGACAATGCATCCTCCTGAATCACAGCAGGAATTCGATTCTCCTCGCCACTGAATGATGTTTCACTGCCTGAATCAGAATTCTTCTCCTTAAGATTTACAGAGTTCCTCTCCCTCTCAGTTACCCGATAAGCATACATCTCAAAAGGAATATCATATACCTGCAACATTTCTCGACTTTCCCAGCCCTCAAATTTCTTTGACAGGTTCATCTCTATGTCAAAGTAATCCAATGGAGGTGAAGACTGGCCTGGCTGTCCAGTCTCGGGATTCATGATTAAGAAATTCTTAATGTATCGAAGCATCCTGCAAATTGAAGAGAAGCTCGGTCTCTGATTCGGGTCAGCATGCCAACATTTTTTTGTCAAATTTGAGAGAAACTTTGGCGAAGGAAAGGGGAAGAGAGGCCTCTCCCCTAACTTTATGTTTCTGCTCATCTTGTCACCCTGGAGATGTCCTTCCTCAAATGGAACTTTACCAGTAAGAAGTTCAAAACATGTCATCCCAAAACTATACACATCTGCCTTTTCAGTATACTTTTTCACATTCCCTGCTTCAAGTTGGTGTTCTTGATCTGATAGAACTTCTGGCGCATACCAAATACAGGGATCTGTGTCAGTCATAGGAGTCGAAGGAACTCTTGCTGCAGACTGTCCCAATCCGGCAATCTTTACATGAACATAAGCATCAGATGATGAACTGTTTTTCGTCTTCAGGAGAATATTTGAGGGTTTCAGGTCACCATGATAGATTTTTTTAGAGTGCAGATACTCCATTCCTCGTGCTATTTGAAGCATGATATTAACAGTATGAGAGAGCGGAAAGGGAACCTTTCTCCTCGCGCAGAAAATCTCTTTGATGTAAATAGATAGGTCCTTGTCCATAAGCTCCATCACCATGAACCATTCTTTCTCCTCATCAGAGAAGCAGTACAGGTAATGTAATACATTTGGGTGAGTGAGAGAAGACAAAAGCGAAATCTCTGGCATCAACTGTTCCACATTACAAAAAACGTGCTTTAGAGCAAAACTGACCCCAAACCATTGAATCTCCTTGAGATGACTGCTCCTGCCTATCCTCCGTCTGAACTGGTAATCTGGCGAGCCTGTAAGCGTGGAGATTGGAAGTATTTTTCCCCTAGGGAACTTCAATAGCTCAGCCAACCGATTCTCCTGTTTCGACATAGAGCTTCTCAAATCATCAATGGTTTCCGATAAAAGCCATTTATCCTCCTTAGCGACAACATCAATTCTCCTGCACATTTCTTGTGAAACAAGGTAAAGTTTTCCGAACCTATGCCGGAAAAGCTTGGGTTCCATCCACTCCTTCGCGTACTTTTTGTTGAATATCACATTCTTTCTATGAATGTCCTCATCAAAGTCACCGGTCACCTCGCCGATGTTCTCGATGGCTTCGAGGATGACAGGTATGGAGCAGAGGAGATTATGCAAATGATACTCGACGCAGTCGGCGGATTGGGTGAGAAAGATGCTTCTTCCACACCAGTCTTTGGGCTCTAAGCATTGGCGAATGTAGTGCTCGCCTTCACGGAAGACACGATAGAGCTCCTTCAGCGAATGTTCAAGGGGCTTCCATTTCGTCTGCTTCTCGTCAAGCCGGAGATTTTGCCGCATCTTATCGGAAACGACGGCAAAAGCAGCCTCGAAAGCATCTAATAGGAGTTGACACTGCCGTGTGTTTATGCGAATCTCTTCGCGGAAGACCATCAGGGCTCGGATGCTCCCGAGCACCTCTCCAATATGCTGAAATTGTTCCATACCCTGATTAATTTAGAACAATTCGATCAAAATTTCAACTATTTGCCATAGATTGATGATCGATTACGTTTGTAAACTTACCAAAACGAGATCGGCGAGCTCGGTGGGCAGATACGCTCGGACAGAGCTGCAAGCGGAGGTTTTGATTCGAGGAAAGCCTTGATGAGGATGAGGGCGAAGGAGAAGCGGTCTGCGAGAAATCGGATCCTAGTCTCTCCCACCTGGCGGACTTTTTCATGGGAGGAGAAACGCCGTGAGGGTTTGATTTGGACGAAGCAGTTAGTTTTTCCATGAGCATCTCCTAAAGTATTCTGAACAGAATAATACCCGCGCAACATTTATAGAAGTACCGGTATGCCCTTCTCCGCAGCGGTTCAACGGTTCGAAAGCCGCCCTCGACGTGGTAGGGAAACCCGCATTACTGCTGCAAATGAAACTTGCCTATTTATTCATTTTTTTATTATTTTTTATTTTAATTCATTTAAATTTACGGAAGATCATAGACATAGGTTAGTGGACACGTGGCTGATTTAGCTGGTCAATTTTAGGTGGACTGAAACTGATTTCCTTCTACATTAGTCAGTTGAGTTGTGGGCCCATGTTCGGTTATCTTGGATGACCAAAATCACCTCCCATGAGAGAGAGTAAGTACATAAGTCCATTCAAATAAATCATGTGTTTTTTAAATTTTTTTCATTATTTTATTCTAAATATTATATTTTAATCTCTAAATTAAGAGAAAATAGCACACGTAACCCAGAGCCAATCCGTCCAGAAAATAAAATACAATCGTGACTTTTGAGGTTTCATATTCTGAGATCGATACCAAGCTCTCTAGGGTTTACTCTACGATTTGTCATTTAGTATTTTCTACCCTTAAGATTCCTCTATTGTATCATGTTTAGGCTTCAAAATTTTGTATTTTTTCATGTTCAATAATCAAAATACAACATACAACGGCTGCTTGTAATATAATAGTTGTCTTTTTGGTAAGTAAATCGAATGATATGATTGTAAATGTGAGACAATCATTGTCTTTTCTTTTTTTAATGGTTGTGTTTTTTGTTTCGTAACTGAAGGTTTTTTTATTTATGTTTTTTGTGCATGCTCCTAATTTACAATCATGTTGTATTGGTTGTACTAAATGAATTCAACACAACTGATTCACCACAGTTATTCTGAAGTTTGACAACGATGTTAGTTTTGTTGAAAATCTGAAGAAAAAAAAATGGTATATATAGAATGATTTTTTAATTTTTTTTATTTTTGCATACGATTGTGTGATTATTTTTCTTGTATAAGCATGTTGTATTGGATGTAAAGAGAGAACTTAGTACAATCGATGCAACACGATTGCTCTAAAGTAAGGTAACAATGTTTAGTTTTATTTAAATTTGATGAATTTTTATTTTTTTCTTTTGCATACGATTGTTCGATTTTTTTTTCCATGTACAACCATGGTGTATGGGTTGTAATGAGAGAACTTGATATAAGCAATACATCACGGTTGTACTGAAGTAAGACAACAATGTTGAGGTTTGTTTAAAATCTGAATATAAATAAAAATTTATATATATGTAGAATGAATTTTTAATTTGTATATTTCCTCAATCCTACGATTGTCTGATTATATTTCACGTACAATTAAGTTGCATCAGTAATATTGTGGTAACTCAGTACAGCCTATACAATACAGTTGTACTGATGTAATGCAACAATGTTGAGTTTTGTTTAAATTTTGAAAAGAAAAAAATGGTATTTATATAGAAAGAATTTTAAATTTTTTCTTTTCCTCAAACCTACAATTGTCTGATTATTTTCCTTGTATGACCAAGTTGTATCGGTTGTACTGACAGAACTTAGTACAACTAATACAACACGGTTGTACTGAAGTAAGTCAACCATGTTGAGTTTTGTTTAAATTCTGAATAAAAATAAAAAAAAATGACTTATAGATAGAATGAATTTTAAATGTTTGCTTTTCCTCAAACATATGTTGTCTGATTATTTCCCTTGTACAACCAAGTTGTCAGTACAACCGACACAACATGATTGTAATAAAGTAAGGCACACAATAATTATGTTGTTTTACATTTGCATTCTTAATTTTTTTTATTTTTCTTTTGAAAAATTCCAATAGAATGACCAACAAAGGACTTGCCTTTAGGTGTCGGCCCTCAACATTTTGAGTAATATGAGATGAATTTTCAAAGAACATCTCTAAGAATATTGTTGTTTTATTGAGAAATCTACATATTCATCACTTTTTGAAGATTCCACCCATTCAACAAGGCTTACCACTTATTATGTAAATTCTTGAGTGTTCGAATGTTCAGAAGCAAACATTCTTTGTTGGTGAGTACGAGCAAAAGTTTCCTATAGATGAAGTGGCTCTTATGATTGGTTTGGCGAACATATAAACTGAAGTTACTTGGATGAGGGAGCCTCTATCCAAGTTCACATCCGTTGAATTTAAAAATAAAATTTAAAATACTAATCTTAATAAAACTAGTCCTGAAATTATTAAATTTTTGCTTTCAAATCTATTTTTTTCATACGATAATTATAAGGTACCTAGGGATCTTCCTTTTTATAAAAATATACATAAATTTCCAAAGTATAACTGAACAGAGGCCATATGGAGATTTTTGGTAAACCAATTTGACAACCTAATTGAGATGTCCTGTCTCAAGAAGCCTTTTAGCTACATGAGTGGTTATGTCACTCTTTTAATGGAATGAATTCTTAGTAGATCATGTTTATCAGCATGTTCCTTATTGCTTACATGTTAATGTATTGCACGTATGGTTTATTTAGCATACCAATATTCTTTCCCTATAATGCCACAGTCAAGACCTCGTATAATGAGGTGGTCGAAGTTAGAGGCAATGAGGAATAAGAGTTGCAGTGCTTTTGTTTTAGAGCTATCAGATGATCAGGTAAAACCTATATTAATGAAGTACGTTTTTTTCATCTTTATAAAAATGGTTATTGATTAAAGAAATTTATCTCTTTTTTATAGGTTTGTTATTATTTTAAGAATATAACCATTGAAGAGTTAGCATTATTTTCCAATCTTTCTAAGAACATTACTCGCTAGTAGCCACCTCTTCTCACTCCCCAAGTGATCAACAAATTCCACTTTTGGAATCTACACCAATGGCCACAGATAAAGTTACTCATAGTCATGTACATATTACTTCAAAGAACTACAATTTGAAATATATTATGTTTATTGAGCAAAGGCTCATAGCTTTCGAAGCCTTAAAAAAATTAAGCTCGGGTGGGTTGATTGAGAATGCCCTCAGCAGTGAGAGAACAAGAATAAGTGTAGTTCAGACATTAATACGGACTATTGTAGATCAAATCACTGGAGAGCAAAACTTGACTCATTGTCCCCAAGATGTAAATACAACATTTGACAAACCTCTTGCAGATTTAAATCCAATAAATGATATATTAAACATAGGAATAAACACACCACCAATTGCGGTGAAGGAAGAGAATAAGGGAGAATTCATTCCCTTAGTTGGGCCATGTCACCACCAGAATGTCGCCGCTGCTGCCAATTCTCTGTTATCTTCACTATGTCATTGTTTGGTTGATATTGTTGTTAGAAAGGAGTCGCCATTCTGTTTATATATTTAATTACCCTATTCTCCAACTAACTTATTCTCTTAGATCATACAGATGACATTGAGATATTAAGAAACTTGGATAAGAGGGAAAGGGCAATTAAAAATAGAAAACGAAAGAAAATGACGTAAGAATTTCATTGTGGTAAAGAATTCAAAAGTGTCTGATTCTCGAGAATCTCATACAACCACATAAAAATCTCATAACCAAAGAGTTAGGTGTAATACATATTATGAGTTTCTCAATCTCCTATAAGAGCAAGCTCCTATAGTTAATTACATTTTAAGCAGTTAAAAAATACTTTAAAAAACTCCCGATTAAGGTTAATCATTTGCTCTAAAAAAAAATTTAAGTGTCAAGGTCAATGTTCAATCCTATGGGTAATAGATTTCTAAAAATCTGAAACTACCATAAGATGCCATACGTAATAGATTTTTAACAATCCTAAGTAAGTTAAAAAATACTTAAAAAAACTTTATTGTTATTTTTTGTTGATGTTGTTTGGTTGTGTTGATGTCATTTTGTTGATATTGTTTGGTTATGTTGCTACCGTTTTGTTGTTTTTAGATTAACTGTTCCATCTTTAGAATGTTATCCCTACAAAATAGAGTTAGCACACCCTAATAACAAGCAAAGTACATCTAAAATTTTACTTGCCTTATGTCTTCAGCAAACCTGCAAAACAAAATTAGCATAAAATTATGTTTCGATTTGTTGAATTAGTTGGTTGAATAATTGTTAGACAACTCATTCAAGATATCCATGGCTCTGTCGTCCCAGGGTCATCGGGGTATTCTGATCTACTTAGTCTAAAAGATAATTAAATCAAGGCTTGAAGATTCTTGTCAGCAACCACAGATTGCGTCATCCAAGAAATCTTTGTAGAACTAAACATAGGGGTTCAAGTTACGTTTGGTGGTCTTTGTTCATTAGGGATCAATTTAAATTTTAGTGTCTTATTTGGATTTTAGGGGATGAAAAATTTTAGGTTGTTTACGATAGTAGCCAATTAAGTTTTTTTCATTTTCTTATTTATTTTTATTTGAGATGACTCGATCAAGAACCCATGGTTTCATCGTCCCGGGTCATTAAGTTTGTCATTAGTCACAAGTGACTGGAAGATATTTTATTAGCAACCATGGTTTACCCCCTCCATAATATCTTCTCAAACCTAGATGCATTTTGAGTTCAATTTTAAATTTTAATATATTTTAGAATGGATTTTATGTTATTGGTAATTTATTTTATGTCGGTAGATTTGTAAATCAATTTTAGATGTGAATTGAATCATTAGTTTTAAATTAATTGTAAGATTGAACTTAAAGGGATTAGTTAAATCTGATGCCAATTAACCCTATGGTTTAAGTTTGATGTGGTAAAGTCTAATGTATGTGTTGGTCAACTTTTTGTTGATTTTTGAAAATATTGAAAATAATTTTGAAATTTAATTTAATATAAGAGGTATATAGTTTGAGTTTTAAAAGTAGTGTGTTTTAATTTTTGAAAAATGAGACCAAATGAATCTCATTCGTCCAATATTTTACATAATCGTGTCCAATACCGCGAATACTACACATTTCCAAAAGATGAGTGTATATCCTGACGATAGACCCAATCCTGGAAACTAATAAATTTGTGACATTTGTTTGGTCTGCAAACTTTTTTATATGTGATAGATAAGTTCTCCTATTTAATATAAATATTAATAGGGTTTATTTTACCTAGATTCCAAGTTCTCTATAGAGGGAAGCCCCTATAGTTAATTACATCCCAAATGACGAGGGTCACTTGAGAAAACTCTCGATAATGATCAGTGATACTAGTCTTCAAGAATTTAAAGTTTAGGTTTTCACGGTAGGATGTGGAAAACAAATAGGAGTGGCTCAAATAGAAACAATTATTTTCAGGAGTCCAAATAAAAGAAAAAGTATGGGATGTCACATATCCTGAGGAGAAACATCAGTGACTTCCCAAACTATCCTAACTTGTAGCTGAGTTTTAGAGATGATGTTATTTAAGTGTTTGATCCTGCCAATTTTATTATTTGAGACTTACATTTGCATAATATTTAATTATTCAAGTAGCCCGCAAAGATAAGAGGGTTTACGTCGTGTCACACGACAACCTCAGAACCTAAGGCGAGTTAGGACTTACACTGCACAACATTATTGTACAAAAGCCTTAAGAAGGTATAAGGATTTATGTCGTGTTGTGTGAGCTACCTCGAAGTTCTATGGGTTGTTATTTAGACTTGGAAAGTTTAGTTGGTTTAGAATTTTTTTGTTGTTATTGAATGACAACCACCTCCACTTGTAGTTCGCTCCAAGTTTTTTACCACGCCACTCACAAAGCTGGCTCCGAGCTCCTCCTCTAAGTAACAATCCTAAAGTCTAATGATAAAAAAGTTTTACCAAGTGTGTTTCAAGGTTTTTCCTTGTTGTCACTATGAGGGGGGTTAAAGTTGATTAGAGCGACACCGGTTAGGATCTCGGTTCCCTCGTTCCGGTACCACTATTTTCTTTTGAATTTACTTAGTTTAAACAAGTTGTTAGGCTCATTTAAACTGGGGAGATCTCATTTGCAACCGTGGGTTACCTCCTCCAAGGGACTCCCGTAAATTCAAAAGTACGTGGTATGTTTTTATTTTTTTATTTTTGTTTTTCTTGAAAATGTTGTTCAATTTTGAAAAATGGTTTTGTTTTGAAAATGTTGTTGAATTTTTTATAAATGGTTTTTTTGGAGAGATCTCACTGGTGCGAAGTTTGATGTTGTCCCTTTTCGACTGTTCCAGAGGTAGCTCCACGATCATTTAACGTTTTGATCACGTCTGGTTTTACCTCGCAAAGACACACTGAGAAATTGGTATGAGAATTCAATTCAACGAAAAATTAAACATATAAATGTGCAGATGTACATAATGAAAAGTATGCCAATAGTCAAGTGTATTGAGTATGTATGTCACACAATTCCAATAGATTCACATATCTAACATTTAAGCCCAATTTTACTTACCACATTACTTGCGTTCAAGAAAGAATATAAATTGAAATGTTACCCATGACATGAGAAATTTGGGTATACTTGTTCTCAATTCCTACATATTTACTGACTTATCCACATACAATGTATAGTGAAACTTGGATCGGCACCCTAAAGATTCCAACCCGTGTGTTTCATGTGTCCAAAAGCCATTCTCAGCTACACTTTAAGAATAATAAGGAAATCAGCATACCTCCAAGATCTTAATTCATTCATCATTTTCATTTTTCTTATTGGAAGTTAACTTCACTAAACTTACAAAGACAACAGCTAAATCAACCCACTAAGAGAGCTTAATCCTCATAAAATTTCAGATTTTTTTGCATAAAGCAAAATCAAATGAATTTCAGATTTGCATCAAAGATAAGGCTACCAAAAATTTCCATTCGTCTTTGCATTCCTACAATCCAATTCTTCATTATATTTTTGCATATCTAGCACTTAAGCTTTACATTTTATTAACATCTGAATCTCTTATGGCATACCAAAAGCATAATCTGAGTAGGCTATATATGCAAATATAAATCCAGCCATTCACATGTCGTTTATCTTCAATAACCTCAGGGATTTTGACATTCTAAATCGGTTAATTGAGGATCCAAGAATCCAACGAAATTGCAGGAGCTACACAAATTGCAAGCTTCTTTTGTTCATATGTGATTAATGTCTTTGCTTCTGTCAGATTACTAGATTGCCCTCAAATTGAAAGCTTAATTGGTTTTAAATTATGCAGTAGAATATGCACACATAAATACCAGCAGGGAATATAAATAGGTGACACATATAAAAAAATTAAAATTTCCTTGTTAGACAAGTCAATACACAGAAATTGAGTGACATGTGTGTAAATGAATGCACATAAAATTGAGTGGTATATTTGTAATATTTTTGTAGAGAAAATTGAATGGTATATTGGTAACTCAAGTTGTATGCGTGCAAATAAATATAGAATTGAGTGATATGTATGTAAATTTTCCTTGCACGCGGCAAAGAAGAAGAGAAAGAGGAGGTATACCTGGCCGAAGTGTAACCTGGGGAAAGGAGTCTACCTGAGGAAGTTGACAAGAGGAAGTTCACCGGAGGGAGGGAGGCTCGCTGGAGAAGGAGAGGAAGGGGGAGCTGGATTGGGTTTGGTTGATGAAGTGTGGAGAGTTGGTTGATTGTCTTCTTCTTCTTCTTCTTCTTCTTCTTCTTCTTCTTCTTCTTCTTTTTTTTTTTTGGCAGAGGAAGAAATAGGTGAGTGGGTTACTGTCGAGAGAAAAGGGAGGTAGGTTACTAATGTTGTTCGGCCAGAAGGGAGGCGAGCGAGCGAGGGTCTAGGTGCAGAAGGGAAGAGAGCCGAGAGAGGAGAAGCGAAGCAGGCAAATGGGGGTTTTGGTGTCAAGCAGAAAAGGTGAGTTACTAATGTTGTTCGGCCATAAGGGAGGCAAAGTAGGAAAGTCAAATGGGAAGAAGGGAGGCAAGCGAGCGAGGGTCTCATAGCAGAGGAGAAGACAGCCGAATGGGAGAGACAAAGCAGGTGAGTGCTTCGGTGCGGAGGGGAGTTCGCAAGAGGGGAGACGAAGCAGGTGCTTCTGTGTGAGGAAGAAGATCGCGATTCACCAAGCTATAGAGGCGAGAGTTTGGTCACGTGGGGCGAGTGGGACTTGTAGAGCTGGGCTTCTTCAGCATGAGGAAGAGGGAGGTGATCGGGGGTCTTCAGTGGAAGAGAGGAGAGGGGTAGCTAGCAGGTGAGGTGCAGAGATGGGATCGAGCAGGCGTGCTTCAATGCGGAGGAGTGGCACGATCGAAAGGAGCAGGTGAGGGGTGAATGCATCGGTTTAGAGTAGAAGAGGTTTCTTTGGCTTCGATCGAGCGAGAAGAAGTAGGATCGAGAGGGGGAAGTTGAATGAGGAAACCAGAGGGGGAGAAGCTATTTCTGTAAATCGGGAATTCTAGAGAGAAACGTTATGTCACACATTGGCGGGGAATTGAATGAGTTCCGTTATGCAGCCGCTCAAATATAAAATTTTAACTATCAATTAAGATGAAATTAAATTACCCATTTGAAATTTGATAATTTAAAATTCAAAAATTGTTTAACCATTGTTCAGCCAGAGTCCAGCCCGAATCAAACCCGAGTTGAACTTGGGTTGAGCCCTGACCTGCACCCCGCTAAATAAATTAAAAAAAGGTGCATCGATTTTTGTGTTGATTGTGTGTGCGCGTAACCCTAACAATATGAGTGTCATTCCTGGCTAAAATTTACGTTCCGGACGCGTCGGCGCAGTCTGTTTCGTCATTCGGGTTCATCCAAACAAGTTTGCTGACAGTCGGGCCAAAAATGTGTCAACTTCGTGTGTGGTGTAGCGAGCGCATTGCTGAGTCACAGAGGGTTCACCTAAAGTCGTCTGATCATGTAGGAACTCATTTATGACCCCTCTACATGTTGGTCCTTAGCCCTTGTATTTAGAAGTTAAGTGCTTGGAACCACTCATGTGAGTTCTTCACAAAAATGATTCAAGGAGTGGTTTAAAGTTCTACAGGAGGTGAACTCCATTTCTAGTCTGCTAAGATGGTCAACAAGGAATTCCTAAGGCTAGATTTTGAGTTCTGGGAGTAGGAAACTAAAACCTCACCGAAAATGAGGACATCAGTATGATAGACTTAAATTTTAGGTTCCACGTGAATAGAATCTAAAGTATAAGGTCACTTAGGTCAATTTAGGTAGATAATAAATTTTAATGTCACTTAGGTTCAATTTAAGTAGAATCTAAATATTAATGTCACTTAGGTTCAGTTTAGGTAGAACCTAAGGTATGGAATGATTTAAGTTCAATTTAGATAGGTTATTTAGATTCAATTTAGGTTGAACATGAAGTTTAATGTCACTTAGTTTCAATTTAGGTAGAACTTATGGTATGAGTTGGTTTAGGTTCAATTTAGGTAGAACATAAGGTATAGAGTTATTTAGGTTAAATTTAGGTAGAACCTGAATTTTAATGTCACTTAGGTTTAATTTAGGTAGAGCCTAGGGTATGAGATGACTTAGGTTTAATTTAGGTAGAACCTAAGGTTTAATGTCACTTAAGTTTAATTTAGGTAAAAACTAAGGTATGAGGTTACTTAGGTTCAATTTAGGTAGAATGTAAGGTAATTTGATCAAGTTTAATGTAGGTTAGACTTAAAGTTTAGGTCTGATGTAGGTTGGACCTACAGAAGTTCGGGTAAGTTGAGTTTAGTCTAGATTGAATCTAAGGTTTGAGATGACTTAGATTGAATTTAAGTTTAAGCTAAGGGTTTTGAAGTGACTTAAGTTCAATTTAGGTTGAACCTACGGGTTTGGGCTAGGTTCAATGTAGATTGAATCTAAGAATTTGTATTAATTAAGTCTAATATATCTTAGACGTACTTAAAGTTTAAAGTATACTTTAGTTTAATTAGGTAAAGCTTAATATCTAATTAAGTCTAGTTAGGGTGAGATTTAATTAGGGTTATACTTAAGCCTAATGTAAAAAAATCTTAAGGTTTAATTAAGTCTAATTAGGGTTAGGTGTAATTAGAGTTTAAGATGATTTAAGCCTTATTTTAGTAGAGCTTAAGGTTTAATTAAGTCTAATTAGGGTTATAATTAATTAGGGCTTAAGTTGTTTAAGCCTTATGTAGTAAGGCATAAGGTCTAATTAGGGTTTAAGTTGATTTAAACCTAATGAAAGTAAGACATAATGTTTAATTAAGTCTAATTAGAGTTAAACTTAATTAGGGTTTAGGTTGCTTTAAGCCTAATGTAAGTAAGGCTTAAGATTTAATTAAGTCTAATTAGGTTTAGACTTAATTAAGGTTTAAGTTTATTTAAGCCTACTTTAAGTAATGCTTAAGGTTTAATTAAGTCTAATTAAAGTTATTCTTAATTAAGGTTTAAATGGATTTAAGCCTAATATAAGTAAGGCTTCAATTTTAATTAAGTATAATTACGATTAGATTTAATTAAGGTTTAATTTGATTTAAGCCTACAGTAAGTAAGGCTTAAGGTTTTGTTGACCTCATTTTTGGTTAAGGTCTAGTGTTCCTCTTTAGTAGCTAAAGTTCTGGCCATAAGACTTCATGTTGACAATTCCTAGAAAACTAGAAAAAGAACCCTCACCATTAGAAATTCTAAACTCCTCTTTACTCAACTTGAAGTTCTACATATTGGTCCTAACCTCTAGCACTTAGTAGGTGGGGTCAGTATGGGAGAGCTCAAGAAGAGTTCCTATAGGACTGTCGGACCTTAAGGTTGGCCATGGGTGTTGGTTTAGAGCTAAGGCACTCAACATCAATCACCTCACTCACAACCACTAACAAGTACAAACCAAAATTTCTTGACTTTGGTCCCTTAATACTTTTGGGATACTCATGTAGATGGTACCCTAAACTCACTGGCCCTAGGCTAGGATTTAGCTAAGACCAGCACATAAACGACCCAAAATGGGATTTCCATTGGTCCATGGCTTATTTATGACGGTTGGCACCCCAACTCAACCAAAATGCCCAACTTAGCATTTTGTCTCTAAATTCCCCCAAATTACCTAGATTCCCTTGGGACCCTAAATTTGGCCAAAATTCCCAAATTTCCCCAAAATACCCAAAATTGTTCAAAAATCATTTCAAACATTTTGAAAATACCCAAATTACCCAAAATCACCAAAAAAATTTTCCAAATTACCAAAATACCCCTCCTTAGCCCAAAATTCAAAAAATTCAAAAAAATCCCAATAATTCCCAAAAATATTCCAAATATTCCCAATTTCATTTTTCTCGACTACTACATGACTTAATTTGGCTATTTTGACCATTTTGACCAAAACCGCTAAAATTTCCTTCAAAGGCTCAATCTCCCCCAATCCACTTCAAAGGTCCATCAAATTGGTCTCCATTTCCATCAATTTTAATCTTAAACTCAAATTCACCTTTCATATGACCAATCTAAACCAAATCCAAGCTCAATTGGCCCATTCTTTGAGCCAAATTTTGATCTAAACCAAAAGCCCCAGTTTTGGCCACATGACCTAATCTCACCCAATTAATCACATAGCCCACTCAATTTGTCATAAATCATGTTTTAAACTCTTCATAAAATTCATAAACCTCAAATTTGATCTTCAATTGGCCTTGGTGAAGCCTCAATTTCATTTAATTTTAACCCAAATTCAAAAATCCCCAAATTTGCCCCAAATTTGCCATGTCTCAAAATTCCACCAAATTGATTCCCTTAGCCCCAAAATTTCCATTACATTTCTTCATGAAAAATCTTTATAACATATTTATTGATAATTTGGACCATTTAATTGATCCAAATTCTAAGCCTATCCTAATCTAGACCCAATTCTAGCCCAACATGCCCAAATTGACCAAATTTCAAAAATCCTCCAAATCGACCCTCCATTTGAACTCAAAATCATTTCAATACTTCACCAAAAATCTTCATTACAATCATCTACACAATTTTAATCAATCAATTGGGCTCAAGGTCATGGCTAGCCTAGCCCAAACCCAAGTTTTGGTCATTTGAACCCACATTGGACCTATGCACTAAAGTTAGCCTAACCACCCGAAAGCCACCAAATTAATAACTCCACAACCATTAGTTGGACCCTAGTGACCAGTTTAAACTCCATAAAACCACCTAAGCTAAGTCATGGACCAAAGGTCCCCTAAATTACATAATTTCATTCCATATTTGCTTAATCTTAAGATCTTTTTGCCAAAATAAAGCCCAAACCAATTTAATTATTGTGACAGATTCCTCTGAGGTCCCTGAGCTATATGGCCACATCCCCTAGCCTGGTCGGCCGACCTAGTGACCGGAAAACACCAAAACTGCAAGCCACCTTCATGGAATCAAATCCATTTCAAACTTAGAGGCCCACTCATCCAAATTAATTGTTAGAGCCTCTCTGCCCTCCACTTAAGCATCACTCTTCACCCCTTCATTAGCCATGGAAGCAAGCCTTAAGCCATTTTTATAAAAAGCTCACCTCCACAGCCATGGATGGTGTGCTAAAAATTTCTCAAAGAGACCCACCAAATTGATCTCAGAGACTCTTTGAGACCTCCTCAGCTCAAGCCAACCACTTTCCTCCATCGATTCCCACTGTAGAAGCTCAATTTTGAGCTCAAACTTCTGCCAAAAGCCAGGACAGAGCTCACCACACCTCCACAGTCCATCAAACTCAAATTAAATTCACCCACAACTTCACCACAAAGAAAGAAGGAGAAGCCCCATAAAATCCCCCTTCCACAGAGACACTAGCATAGCTCTAGACCAACACCTGAAATCGAGCTTGGTCGAATTCATACCTAGAACTTTCACCATAGCAAGAGGGTTAATCCCTAGCCTCCTTGGACCTCCACAAACGTGTCGAGCACCTCTGATTAAAACTTCCCTTCTCAGAGCAAAGGTATTGAACTTCTCATCTTGCCGAGACTATTTTGATTCTCCATTTGATTAGGCTTAATTTAATTGCATGATTACCATATAGATGTGTTCGTCTCACTTAGACGAGTCCATAGGATCAAACAACATGAGATTTGGTTGAGTCTAGAGGGAGATCTTAAAATTTTAGTGTGGACTGTTCTCAAGTTAGCCTGCTTGGAGATGATGACGGGGAGTCGTTCGATCGCGCGTTTATCTCATCAACGCAAAAGATGAAGCAGGACAGTGCTTCGATTCATAAAGCGCGGGCCGAGTCAGCAGCTACGTGGATGGAGACGTCCAACCAGAGCGCCCCATGCGTATTTTTTGAGCCGCCTAGAATCTAGTCAGCATCACACGTTTAAATAGATAAATAGGGATTTAAATAATTTAGAAAATGCTCCCAAACTTCAAAAATTCATACCTTGGTGTAGAAAAATCATAGAAATAAAATAAAAATATTCACATGCTCAGTGAATAGAGGAGAACAATGTGGAAATAATTTGAGGTCCATTTGATGCATGTTTTATTTTTAATTAAATAAATACTATTTTGAGTCTTTTAATTCTCCATGTATATAGACATTTCACCATGACTTGAAATTTTAGCATGTTGTTGCCTCTATCTTAGGGAACATTTCTTGATTTTTCCAAAGTCAGAGGAGATATTTAGACAGAGATCCATAATTTTCAAGTTTATGTCTATTATTTGAACAAATTAATCATAATAATTAGCATGTTCCTTAGAAAATTCCAAGAAAATTTTGAAAGGTTTACTATGACTGGAGAACCCTTTAAAAAATATTTCGTGGGTTAAGTCATTAAGAATTTACCAAATTTTCACCAACCCTAAAATACAAAGAAAATTAATTTTGGTTAACAAAAACATCTAAAAGACTTGATTTTTAATATCCACTAAGATTCAAAGTTTATAGAACTCCCCATAAAAATTTTAAAATATTTGAAGCTCATCTAATAACTCAAATTGATTTTTCAAGTTAAATGACATTTTTTGTACTAAAATGATTTTTAATAATTAAAAAATAACTAAAAATTAGTAAAAATTAGTTTTTGGAGTTCTCTGTGATCAGAAGAATTTTCTAAAAAAAAAATTTAAATTAAAATAAAAATTCTATTTTCAAGCCTATTTTTAATATTTAAATAATTAAAAAATGATAAAAATCACAAAAATAATAAAATTCATAGAAATGTTCTAAATTGTTTTCTAAGCACTTGAGAACAATTGGAATACTTTTCCTAATTTTCTAAGTAAAGATATTGAATTTTGAAGCTTAAAATAATTTTTAAAGGCCAAAAATGGATTTTCACTAAAATGATTCTAAAAATTCAAAGAAAAATTACAAAAATGTAAAATTAATTTCTTTGTGTCTCTTGACATTAGAGAGATTTAATAAAAATATAAAACTTAATTTTACACACTAAAAATATTTTATAATTACTAAATACTCCAGAACTTAAAATAATCCTTAAACTTCAAATATAGTTCAATAAATCATGAAATTTGGTCTCAATGCTTCTCTAGTCTAAATACTCAGTTATGGAATTTTTTTTGAAACATCTCATTTTTGCATTAAAATAAATATGTAAATTAAATTAGATTTTGAAAAATCACATATTCTCCTCTGATGTCTTAATTGACCCATGAGTGAGGTGGGATGAAAGTTCTAAAGTCATTTGGATTAAATTTGATAAATTATGAAGTGATAAAGCCTTAGGGGCAAAAGTGTAATTTTGGAAATTTGGCCCTAATTAAAATTTAGGTTTAGTTCCAGAAAGGGAAATGGGTAACCCTTGATCCTAGTTAACATATTTGGATGATTGAAACATAAGGGGATTAGTTGGTAGAAATCAATCTCACTTTTGTTAATTAAAAGATAAATTTGTAATTTCCTTAAATTATTAAAATTTAGAAGTCTAGTCAAATAAATGATCCTAGACTTAGGGGTATAGTTTTGGGTGTTAATAGCTCACTAATCAAATACCCTATTTGATGTTCAAATGACTTTCAAAAATGAATCATCATCACTTAAAATTCAATCACTTCCAAAATATATACTAAGACATCCACCAAAATCTTAAGGGCTTAGTAGTAACCTAGACTAAATCAAATATGATTAAATGAGGATAGAAAAGTGAAAAAAATTAAAATTTAACAAATTTAAAACACTACAAGCCCAAATTAAAAAGTTGGTTTAATGTCTTGATAACATTAACTTGCCCCTTTTAAGGGTCTTCACCCATATAATTTACAAATTAAATCACAACTGATAATTACCCTACTCTTAGGGATAATTGAAAAATCATTTCTCGTTTAGCATTAAAGGTATTTATAGGATGGGTTATTAAGCAATATAATAAATTTAAATAAGCTCAAGACTTTTTACGAGGCGGTGAGAGGGAAGCATGAACCTGCTTCTTTCTTTAGATCTGTTGGATACCTCAGAGATTTACTAAACTTAATATGTTTTGTTTAACAAAATCATCCTTAATCAAACTAGTAAGGACCCACCATAATATGACCTACGGTTAGGTAGGTCACGAAAACTTTACTTTCTTGCTTCATATAAAATGCCCTGACATGGATTTTGAGTTTCAGGTGGAGGAACGAGAAGACTCGCCAGGTACACTTTTATAATTTACAGTGACGTCTTTCTTGTACTTTCATATTGTACTTTTGATGTTAACACAAACTTGCATGTTAAATAATGAACTCATCCTACATGAAAACTAAAACTATCAGGATAGCCACAAAACCAAAGCCAAAACCAAAACTAAAATCAACCAAGATAAAAATCACGCCACAACATTCAACATATTAAATAACTCAAAATTTAATCACAAACATCACACAAAATAATAATTACAACTAAATTAAGATGTCTCTATTGGAAGATCGGGAATCCCTCGAAGGAGGTAACCCACGGTTACTAACGAGGCTTCCCACGATCTAAATGAAATTATGGAACTCATTGAGTTTAGTAAATTCATTTGAACTAAGTGAATCCAATATAAAATAATGGTGCAGGAATGAGGGAACCGTAGGATCCTAACCAGTGTTGCTCTAATCAACTTTAATATGCCCCATAATATTTAAAGAACTACAACCATTGTTCTGTGTACGGCTTGCCCTATCTGTAATGTCAAAATACCTGCATGAGCGTCAACTACGGGGGCATTCGTGAAGTGCCCAGACTGCAATTTCCTACATCTACAACACTACAGCACATTAGAGAAATATGCATCTACTGATGATGGATCTCAGACTACTGATTATCTGATAGAGGCAGAGCCATATGTCCCAATGGATGCAAAGCTGTATGTTCTAAGGAGTACAGAGCCAAACGTCCTATCTGACGCAGAATCATACATTCCGTTAGAGCCAGAGATAGTACCAGCTTAGGTTCCCGTTGATATTCAAATGAGGGAATACCCACGACAACTGCCGACTCCCAGTACAGTGGAATATTATAAAATGAGCAAAGTAAATAAAAGAGACTTCAAATTCTACAAAGAAGTACAAGGAAAATTCATCAACATATTGGAGGGATTAGAACTGTATACCAGAGTCTTCTCAGAGACTGACGAACAGAATAATCTTTACTGCATTTTGACCTAAGGGACAGAGTTTGAGCAGGTTTACTGACAAGAGGAAAATATGTTAAGATTTTCATACATATTTTAAATTATTTTTTATGATATTACACTTTAAAGAGAGGTTTTTTTGATGTTTTATTGCAGGAATGATGAATTAGGGTCAATGGAGCAAAAAGATGCAAAAAAGGAGCGAATTTGGAGAAAAAATGACCAAAATGTGGAGATTTGAACTAGGGCGCCAACGACGCCATCGACGCCGCCGACGACGAGCTTTTCCCAAGGCTACAGGACAAATTCTCCAGAAGGCCATCGATGACGCCATTGAGGCCGCCGACGGCAGGATCGACGGTTATGTGTACTTGCACAATGGATAAGGTCGGATTTTGGAGGGGTGCTTAAGCAACTCTTGGGAAAACTCATCCACATCATTAAAGGGAAGATTTTGGCCAAAAATAAGGGAGCCGAAGAGAGCTGAAGGGAGCCAGGAGAGTCTAGAGGCCTTGGAGGTTACCATTAGTGTATAGAATTTCTAATAGAGTGTAAAAATTGTGAGGAATTCTTCGAGAGATTGTAAGAGTGGAGGAAAAGTGAGAGATTTCTTCCTGCTTGCTACTTCGAAGAGGAATTCTATGTACAGTAAAGAAAGAAAGAGATTTAGAGGAACTTCGAGGAGTGTTCTTGGGAAGAAATTAGAGATAAGTTATTTACTTGTTGTAGTTTGTATAACTTTGATTTTATATATGAATTCCGAGTTTTGTTGGGTTTTCCCTATGAGTTCTGAGTAGTTTTCTCTGTCTTTCTCCTTATCTCAAGTTTGTGAAATAGTGATTTGAATTGGTGAAGCCATGAAAACGTTTAAGAAATTGTGATGATCTTTTCACTTTGATCTTAATTTACTTTCAATCTAGACAATTGATTTGTTAAAATATGGTGAGTTTTGCGACTAAAGTGAAGATTACATCTAAGATTCAGGGAGGTCAAAGCCCTTGGAAGTTGGGTGCAAATAAATAGGGAAATAATATTATCGGGCGAAAAATTGGAGATTTTTTAGTGAAAAACTAAAATCACCAATTCGGTCCTATCGTTTGAGTGCGGAAGTGTAGATGTTAGCCTTCATGTAAGGGGAACGTAAGAGCTCCAAAGTGAGAGTCGGTATCCTCCTTGCCTAGTCGCAGATTCAGTAAACAAGCATAAGATTAGTCAATGTTTTTTATGTCTGGACCAAAGGGTAAAGAATAGGTATGCTCCTATTTGACTCAATAAAAATTGAATTAATTCATTTTATCCATTCACTATAATTTCTTGACAAGGAGAATGATACTTTCTTATATATTGAATATCACAATTAAACCATACTTAATATCATTAGTTATTTATTAGTTATTAAAATTATCTATTTATTTCAATTGCCTATTAGTGACAGATAAGCACATTGAACGTCGTTTTTGTGATTAAAGTCTTGATTTTTTTCTTAGTCCGTAATTCTAAACTACTCCCTATGGGATCGATATCTAGGACTTCATTAGAACCCTATATTACTAGAGAGATATGTATACTTGCGTTGATAAGTGTGACTTTACAATTATTGAATATTTAATACGTCCATATTTATCTTATATTTTATTGCATATATGAAGTCGTTGTCAAGTTTTTGGCACCGTTTCCAGGGAGTGATTGAGTGAGTGAGTAAAATCACGATCAGAGTAACGGACAAATTAAGATTATTAGAAAATTTTTACTTAAATTGTAATTTATTTTTATATTTATATTTAGTTAATTATATTACTGAGTACTGATTTCAAATTGTATGCATAAATTTGGACCTGAAAATCTTATACCCTACAATTCGGAATTAGAACACACTGTTAGAAGGATCAGAAAATTAAGAAGAGAACCTAGAAATTTTGATACAATGGAAAACAACCTGAACAATCAAGGAATAGAGAATGAACACCAACCTAGACCCCTAAGAGATTATGCAAATCTGACAGCAAATGAGATTCACTTATCTATCCAGAATCCTGATGTAGCTACTAATTCATTTGAGCATAAACATGCTATTATCCAAATGGTAAAAAATAATCAATTCGGAGGTACACCAAATGAAGATCCAAACTTACACCTCGCTAGTTTTTTAGAACTGTGTGCTACTTTTAAATATGACAGAGTCTCAAATGATGTTATTAGACTTAGACTTTTTCCTTTTTCACTGAGGGATAAAGCTAAGATGTGGTTAAATTTGTTAGCACCAGGATCTATTAGAACTTGGGGAGAACTTTCACAGAAATTTCTATCCAAATATTTCCCTCCATCCAATACTGCTAAACTTAGAAATGACAAAACATCATTCTGTCAGATTGATGGAGAGTCAATATATGAAGCTTGGGAGAGATTTAAAGATCTTCTTAGAAAGTGTCATCATCATTCGTTACCAGATTGGTTAATAATTCAAACTTTTTATAATGGATTAGTGGAATCTCTTAGATCTATTATTGATGATGCGGCTGGTGGTTCCTTAATGTCAAAACATTTTGATGAGGCTTATTCATTAATAGAAGAGATGGCTACCAACAATTTTCAATGGCCCTCTGAGCCAGTAAATCCTAAAAGAGTAGCTAGTATCAATGATTCTGATGCAATATTTGTGTTAGCTTTGTAGATTGCTGCAATATCAAAGAAATTAGATCATTGTGGGATGAATTATTCTTCAACACCTCCCATGATGGAAGAGAATTCATCTGGGAAATTTGTGGATGTTCAACCTTCATATCAGACCGTAAATGTTATTAATAGACCCAACAACCCATATTCAAACTATTATAACCCAGGTTGGAAGAATCATCCAAATTTTAATTGGAATAACATTTTTTCTACAAATCAACAATTGGAAAACAACCTAGTGAACCCATTAAGAAATTCATCCAACTAAAGGAATGTTAACTATAGACCTTCTTATCCTCCAGGATTTAACAGTAATACTCAAATTAAGGAGAAGAAGTTGTCTATGGAAGAGCTGATATAAAACATGGGTCAACAAATACAGAATCAAGGAAATCAATTACAAAATCAAGGAACTGCTATTAAGAATATTGAAAACCAATTAGGGCATATCGCTATTGCGCTTAGTAACCGAACATTAGGAACTTTTCCTAGTACTATGGAACCAAATCCTAAAGACCAAGGAAAAGAAAAAATTAAAGCGATACAATTACGAAGTGGAAAAGAATTGGAAACAAGGGTGCAAAAAGAAACAAAAACTGAAAAAGAGAAAGTGGATACCAAAAAAGAAAAGAAACATGAATACCCAGATTTAGAGTATCCATTTACACTAATGAAAATTACTGTGGAGAAACATCTTCCACCGTTTCCTCAAAGATTGAAGCAAGATAAACAGAATAAACAATTTTCCAAATTTTTAGAAATTCTTAAGAAATTAATAGTAAACATTCCCTTCGTAGAAGCTTTAGAGCAAATGCCCAATTATGTGAAATTTATGAAAGATATTCTGAACAAGAAAAGGAAGTTCACAGATAATTAAACTATTGCACTTAGCGAAGATTGTAGTGCAATTATTCAGAAAAAGCTTCCTGAAAAATTAGAAGATCCTGGCAGTTTCACTATACTGTGTGCGAAAGGTGAAAAATTTTATAGAAAAGTTTTATGTGATTTGGGAGCCAGCATTAATCTTATGCCTCTATCAATTTTCAAAAGATTAGGATTAGGAGAAGTCTCACCTACTTCTGTAACTCTACAGTTAGCAGATCGTTTAGTTACATATCCTAAGGGAATTATAGAAGATGTGTTAGTAAAAGTGGACAAATTTATCTTTTCTGTGGATTTCATTGTATTAGATATGGAGGAAGATAAAGAAATATCTATCATTTTAGGGAGACCATTTTTAGCTTCTGGAAAAGCTATGATAGACGTTCAAAAAGGAGAATTAACTATGAGAGTTAATGATCAAGAAGTGACTTTTAACATTGCAAAATCTATGAAATACCCTGGTGTTGAAAGAGATAATGAATGTTTTCGCATGGAAATTATTGAACATCTACTGAACGAACATTTTAAAGAACATTTTGAAGACAAAAAGCATTTTGAAGAAGAAGAGCATTTTGAAGAGAAAGAATAATTTGAAGATAATGGCGAAGTTATTTTGGAAGAATTAGAAAATAAAAAATTAGATTATGTTCAGGAATGATTTGAGATGTTGGATATTACAGAAAATGCCGATAAAAATATGTTTCCTTTGATTATAAAATCACCTGAACTTGAGATGAAAGTAATGCCTAGTCACTTGAAGTATGTATTTTTAGGAGACTCATTTACATTACCTGTTATTATATCTTCAGAATTAAATGATCTGCAAGAGCAAAGACTGTTAGATACATTAAAAAGATATAAGAAAGCTTTTGGTTGGACCTTAGTTGATATTAAGTAAATCAGTCCTTCAATCTGTATGCGTAGAATTATATTAGATGAAAAATATAAACCAAGAGTTGATCCACAAAGGAGATTAAATTTGATGATGAAAGAAGTAATTAAGAAGGAAATTTTGAAATAGTTAGACACTGGAATTATATATCCTATTTCAGATAGTGCGTGGGTAAGTCCAATTCATTGTGTTCCTAAGAAAGGAGGAGTGACTGTTGAAATAAAAGAAAATAATGAATTAATACCTATCAGACAAGTTATTGGGTGACGTATTTGCATTGATTATAGAAAATTAAACACTGCCACCAAGAAAGATCACTTTCCTTTACCCTTTTTAGATCAAATAGTGGATAAACTTGTTGGGCATAAATTTTTTTTGCTTTTTAGATGGATATACCAGTTACCATCAAATTCCTATTGCTCCTTAGGATCAAGAATAGACAACATTTACTAGTCCTTTTGGAACTTTTGCTTTTCGAAGAATGCCTTTCGGATTATGTAATGCACCTGCAACATTCAAGAGATGTATGATGTTCATATTTAATAAGCTAATTGATGATGGATTGGAAGTATTTATGGATGATTTCTTTGTATTTGGAACATCATTTGACGCATGCTTAAATTACCTTGAAAAAGATTTGGAGTTATGCGAAAGAACTAATTTGGTTCTGAACTGGGATAAATGTTAATTTATGGTTGCAGGAGGAATTGTGTTAGGGCATAAAATTTTAGAAGATGGTACGGAAGCAAACCCTACAAAAATTTAAGTTATATATAAACTAACACCTCCTACTAATGTAAGAGATGTTAGGAGTTTTCTTAGACATGTTGGATTTTACAGGCATTTTATTAAAGATTTTCAAAAATTACTAAACCTCTATGCCAACTTTTAGAAAAGGACAAGAAGTTTGAATTTATTGAAAGTTGTTTAAATGCCTTTGAGTTATTAAGGGAAAAATTAATCACAGCCCCTATTATAGTTTCACCTAACTGGGAGAAACCATTTGAACTGATGTGTGATGCTAGTGATTATGCTATTGGAGTTGTTCTTGGACAAATGTATGAAAAGATTTTTAAAGTTATATACTATGCTAGTAAAACTCTTAATGATGCACAAATTAACTATATTGTTTCTGAAAAAGAGTTACTAACAATTGTGTATGCTTTAGATAAATTTAGATCTTATTTAATTAGAGCTAAATGTGTTGTGCATACTGATCACTCTACTATTAAATATCCGATGCAAAAGAAGGATGTTAAACCAAGGTTGATTAGATTGATACTTTTAATGCAAGAATTTGATCTTGTGGTTATTGATAGAAAGGGAACTGATAATCAAATTGCTAATCATTTGTTAAGATTAGAAAATTAAAAATTATTCGACACTGATAATGAAATTACAGACAGTTTTCCTGATGAACAACTTTATAATATTAATGAGTGGAAAATACCATGGTATGCTGATATTGTTAATTATATTGTAAGTGATATTTTGTCACCTATGCTAACATTGCAACAACAAAGAAAATTCATTCATGATGTGAAAACATATTTTTGGGATGAGCCTTATTTATAGAAACAATGTAAAGATCTTATCATGAGGAGATGTGTACCTTATGAAGAAACTGAGATGATCATTCAGAAATGTCATGATTCTGAATTTGGAGGACATTTTGAGATTGATAAAACTGCTTATAAAATTTTACAAGCTGGATTTTATTAGCCTACCATCTTTAGAGATGTTTATAGATACATAGAAACTTGTGATCGATGTCAATGAGTAGGAAATATATTTAGAAGAAATGAAATTCCTCTGAATTTCAAGTTAGAAGTTGAGATCTTTGACGTTTGGGGATTAGATTTTATGGGATCATTTATTCCTTCATTTGGGAACTTGTATATATTAATTGCAGTGGACTACATTTCTAAGTTGATTGAAGCACAAGCTTTATCTCGTTGTGACGCTAAAAGTGTTTCAAGATTTTTGATGAAAATTATTTTCACTAGATACCGAATGCCTAAAATGATTATCACTGATGGAGGATCCCATTTTTGGAATAAATACATTCAGAGATTGACAGAAAAATTTAATATTATTCATAGAGTCTTTATTGACTATCATCCTCAAACCAGTGGGTTAGCTGAAGTTTTTAATACAGAGATTAAATAAATACTTGAAAAGACTGTAAACCCTAGTAGAATAGATTGGTCCACTAGATTGGATACTGCATTATGGGCTTACAGAACTGCTTATAAAACTCCTATTGGAATGACTCCTTACAGACTGATTTTTTGAAAGACTTTTCACTTACTAGTAGAATTGGAGCATAAAGCATATTAGGTGATTAAGGAATTCAATTATAATTTGAAAGATGCTAGTAAGAAGAAATTATTATAATTAAATGAATTGGAAGAATTAAGAAATGAGTCTTATGATAACGACAAAATTTATAAGGAAAAATGAAAGCTATGGCATGATGGGCAGATTAACCAAAAGAACTTTGAATCAGGACAATAATTTTTACTTTTCAACACTAGGTTGAAGTTATTTCCTGAGAAATTGAAGTCTTGTTGGTTAGGGCCCTTTACTGTGACTCAAGTTTATACTTACGGAGCTGTTGAAATTGAAGATCAAAAGATGGGAAATAGATTTAAAGCAAATGGATATATATTAAAACCATATTGTGAGGGTAAAATACCAAATTTTAAAGAGGTTTTAATGATCAGTCAACCTGAATGACACCTGAATAGGTCGGGCTGACGACGTTAAACCAAGCGCTTTATGAGAGGCAACCCATATTTATCTTTACTTTTATTATGATTGTAGTAGTTTTTATTTGAAATTATCGTTAGTTTATGGTAGTATTAAGCTCTACTATTCTTATTTACCCTTGAAACATCTTAAAAATTGGATCCATGAAGAAAAATTGGAACGCATTCGGACTAGAGTGAAATTGTAAAAATTTTGGCTTAGGCGCCCTCGACGCCGCCGACGGTGGGTTTTTCCCGAGAGTCCAGAAAAATTTAATACAGAAGCGCGCCGACGGCGCCCTCGAGGCCGCTGACAGCGAGACAAGTAAGATGACGGTTTCTTGTGTTCAAGTGGCGGTTTTTGACGGTTTTTGGGCGGGAATATTCTTTTTAAACTCAAAAATCCAAATTCTAATCATATTTTCCCTCCAAAAATGAAGTGAAACTCTACCAATTTCATTCTTATAGCATCCAATTCCCAAGATAATCCCAGAATGCGAGTTTTCAATCGGCGGAAGTTTATTATGCTGAAGCGCATCGAATCTTCAAAAAGTTACTGACGAAGAAAAGGTTAATAAAAGAATGAGGATTCGTGAATCGCGGATTGAATAATCCCACGACGGATATTTAAGAAACGATAGTGCGGCGAAGATGGGAAGTGTTGTGTTACACTACTGCCACCGTGGTGATTTCTGTGGTAAAAGAAATTTATGCAAATTTACATGAAATCAACCAAGGAGTTGTTTATGTGCGAAGGACATGGATCACTTTCACTCCTGCATGGATCATCAAATTATATATGATAGAAAATGTTCTTATCTGCCACTATTCCAATTTCATCCCATTGAGAAACCAGATGAATGACATTTACCAGTATTTAACGGACGAAACTCACGATTGGGAAACAAGAGAAAATGAGTTTGTTAGTTTTTTTGCAACACCCCTGAATCCCGTTTCTAAACATTGACACTTTTTAATTTCTGTGAAACCGTTACCGACAATGAAAATCGGTAAAGTTTCTAAAGAAAGTGTCATTTTGAATTACTACATCCAAAGGGGACTGTCGATCGACATTGGATCTATAATTGTGAAGTCGGTTTTGTTCCTGATCGTTCACGGATCAACTTATGGGCTTGGACACCCCTCCACAATTTTCTCACTTTGCAGTCAGTTCCAAGGTCCTATGAGAATTGTGAAAAGTACTACTGCCTTGGAAGCCTTTGGATCCAGCTGAAAAATTCCTATCATTTGAAGATGAAAATGACATGGCCATGATAGTTGATCAATCCTCTCAGAATTCACTGCCAGTTCAACCCCTTAGTCCCTAATAAGTCTTTGGTGATTATGCACCAAATCAAGAAATTGGAGAAGGAGGTACAAAATGTCATGAATGCAATTAATAATATCTACAAATTCTTCCATCATCTAGACTGAAGGAAGAAAGAACATTTCGCGCATTCTAGACATTTAGAAGATAGCTTGATATAACTGATGAGGAGGATGAAATTAATTGAGGGGTATTCTACTGAAGAATTTCCATTCCGACCCTTCTACAACCTCTTCGTTCATGTGCAATCAATGGGCGATCTCAGAGGAGGATCGAGTACCGAGTTTGAGGATTAGTAGATTTATATTACTACCTATATATCTATCTATGTATCTTGATTTGAACTTTGTATTTTCTTTGTTTTAGAATTATGTTTATAGATCTCTGTATCGTTGAGACTAAGCATAGGATGTTTTGTTTTCAGCATTTTGAGTATTGTGGCTTGGATTGCGACGCTGAATTAATGTATTGAGGTTGAGAAAATACCAAACTTAGGTGTGTTATGTAACGTATATTGTACCCCTTGGAATTTATATATAAATGTGATGTTTTGTGTTGTGAAAGTTTATATGTGCTAAGTACATCATTTAGTTACTTAAAATTATGTCTATAATGATTAAATGGATGTTGCTTAGGCTTGGAATTAATCGAAATCGCAAAAATATGGAATTTTGGCAAAATCAATAGAGCCCGCCGACGGCGCCCTCGACGCCACCGACGGCGGTATTTTCCTGAGACTTAGGATTTAAATTCCAATCAAGCGCGTCGACGGTGCCATCAACCCCATCGACGGCGAGCTCACAAAAAAATAGCTTTAACCACGATTTTGATCAGTCAACCACCATTATTCATCATCCCCTTCCCCCTGAAAACGCCATTTTCGACTTAGGGCTTGAAAGATCTTGAATTGGGGGGCAATTTAAAGGCTTTTTTACACCGCATTTGATCATCTTTAGGTAAGAGCTTCACTCCAAGCTAAAATTTTTTTATTTCCACCATGAATTTCTTCCACATTGAGGAGATCTAAAAATTTTGGGAATTTGAAGAAAATTTGGGAAGAAATTCATGGATTTTATTGTTGAACTCTTAGAATTACTATTGGAAGCCATGATTTACATATTTGAAGTAATTTTTGGAATTTTTCTATAATTTGATTAGATTAAAATGGCTCCACGGCAAAAGAGAAAAGTTGAGTTCGACGAGTCTTGCTTCGTCAATGTGATGGCTCAAACAAAATTTACTTCCATATTTGAAGGAAAAAAGTGCATACATAATCAAGTTTTTGAAAGTCTGGGAGGAGAAATCGAACGAGTTATTGTCGAGCGGAGGTGGGAAAACTTTTGTTACACCACCAATAAAGCTGATGCAAATGTTATGAAGGAGTTCTACGCCAATGTGATTTATTCTGATGACGGAATCGTTCAAGTGCGTAGATTCCCTGTTGAGTTTACTGTCACCCACATCAAAACTTTTTATGAAATCCCAGACTCTTATAGCTGTCACTACAAATCCTTTAGTAAGATGGAAGACCCCCTCAATGATGTGATCAACTTTCTCACAGATGGAAAAGGAACATGGAAGATAAAACAGCGAGAACAGGTAAATTTTTCTGCTTCCATGCTGAATGTCACCTCTAAGGCGTGGCACTATTTCATTTCTTCTACTCTGTTACCGACCTATCACCATAGTGAGGTAACTAGAGATAGAGCTATTCTAAATTTCTATATTCAGAATAGTAGAGCTATAAATGTGGGGAGAATAGTTCTTAAGAATATATTGAATACAGCGAGGAGTGAGACTAGTGGAGGTTTAGGACACCCTGGACTTATTTATGCAATTTGCAAACTTTCTGGAGTAGAATTTGGAGTGAAGAATGGGTTTTTCTTATGAAACCCATTAGTAAGTCTAATCTAAAGACTTATGAATTCCTTGAGAATTGGAGAACTGAGAGTAGAAGTGAAGAAACTTCTACTAGTAAAGATGTCTCATCTACAAGTTATGACCTTCCACCTTCTAGTTTCCTTACCCTCTCTGATTTGATGAGTGAGTTGACCTTACAGCGGAAGATTATATAATTGATAAGTGAAAGGATTGAAGGTTTAGAACGCCAACATGATTATGATAGTGAGTACCTGCAGAGGCATTCAAATTTTGAGGTAGCTTATTATGAAGCTCAGACCCGACACTACAGAGGTGAGCCTGATGTTACATTTCCTGAGTGCCCCCAATATACTCAGTATCAACCCAATCCACCTGCTGATCAAGGAGATGAAGATATAGCTTTGGATTTTGATATAGAATGAAATTGATGTACTTATGTTTGTATTTTTATTTTATGTAATCTTTTTGTAATAGAAATGAATGTTTATGTATTTGGACTTTCATTTTTATTATTCTATGTACTTGGATAATTTTAATTTTTGTTATAAAGTTAGTGTGGTAGTTAATTGTGCATGTATAGATGTTGAGTAGTATTGTGGATTGTAACTTAATGTTATTTTTATTTTGCATTTTAGTTTTAATTGTTTTATTTAGTATTGTGTTTGTGTTAGGAAATGTTGTGCTTATTTAATGTTTCAGTTTTATACTTATTTCAAAATTTCATTACCCAGAAATTCCTCTATTGATTTATATGTGTAGAAAGCTCATAATATTACTGACTAGGTGAAGTAAAAATTTGAGAAGACCTGCACAAATTTTAGAATGACGAAAATGCCTACAATACTGAGGTATGATTTATAGTTTTTCTTTCCACCTGCATTATTTCATATTTAAAAATTTAAGTTTGGGAGAGGGAAGAAAAAGAATAACTATTAGATGTCCTCTATTTCCATATTTTCAAAAATTACTTATATGATTTCATATACTGAATTTAATTCAGGTAACTCTATTTTTGTTACTATTTAAATATTATAGTAGATTTAAAGAAATATTTTTGTAATGAAAATTAATTTTTGTAACTTAAGATATTTAATACAAGAGAATAAGATTATAAATAACTATTTAAAGTAAAGGAAACTATATTTTGAAGTATTAAGAATCTAGAAATTCATTTGAGAAGAAAAGATTGGGGCTCAATGATGTAAAAACTATGAAATATTTATAAGGTAAAGATATGCTTTGAGTTTTAAATTTAGGGAAAGAAAAGTGAAGCTCAAAATCATTAAAAGCTATCCAGATATAGTAATCCTCACTTGAAAAAGGAAAAAAGAAAGGATTGAAAACAATCCCTGAAAAGAAAAGAAAAATATATATAGGATTGAAAGCAATCCAAATGAAAAGAAGAAAAAATGAAAAGAAAGAAAAAGTATGGAAGTGAGGAGTAGCTTGCGGATATGCCTAATCAAAAATTGGCTTCACTGGACCTACCTAAAAGGAAAACTTAAATACATTTCTGAACTTATATTTATGGAATTAGATCTTTTACTAGTAGAGTTCTCATGAAGTTCCTATCTCTTGAATATTCTAAGTGACTTAATATTGCAACGTATAGTCATTCTTGAAATAAATAGAAGACTAGAACTCTTAAACTTGATGACTAGATTATTTGGTAGCTACATAATTAATTCAATTACTTGAATTTTTTTCTAAAAATTTCAATATGATATTTATTTAAATCAAACTTATAGTATTTCTGAATTAAAACTTTACTACATTAGATCATAACTTTTATATAGTACTAAAATTACTTGAGGACAAGTAATAGTTAAGTTTCAGAGATTTTGACCAAAGGAAAATATGTTGAGATTTTCATACCTATTTTATACTGTTTTTTGATGATATTGCACTTTAAAGAAAGGTATTTTTGATGTTTTGTTGCATGAATGATGAATTAGGGTCATTGGAGCAAAACGATGCAAAACGGAGTGAATTTGAAACGAATATGACCAAAATGTGAAGATTTGAACAAATCCGCCGACGGCGCCCTCGACGCGGCCGGTGGCGAGATTTTCCTGAGACTACAGGACAAAATTATCTAGAAGCCCGCCGACGGCGCCCTCGAGGCCACCGACGGTGAGATCGATGGTTATGCCTACTCAAGCTTCATATGAGGCTAAATTTTGATGGGATGCTTAGGCAACTCTTGGGAAAGCTCATCTACAACTTTAAAATAACATTTTGGCTGAAAATGGAAAAGAGAGGAGGTAGTTTAAGAAGTCTAAAGTGTGCTAGAGGCCTTGAAGGTTACCATTAGAGTGTAACAATTGTGAGGAATTCTTTGAGAGATTGTAAGCATGGAGGGAAAGTGAGAGATTTCTTCCTCCTTGCTACGTCGAAGAGGAATTTTGTGTGTTGTAAAGAAAGGAAGAGATTTAGAGGAACTTCAAGGAGTGTTCTTGGGGAGAAATTGGAGATAAGTTATTTACTTGTTGTAGTTTGTATGACTTTGATTTTATATATGAATTCCAAGTTTTGTTGTGTTTTCCCCATGAGTTCTGAGTAGTTTTCTCTGTCTTTCTCCTTGTCTCGAGATTTGTGAAATAGTGATTTGAAGTGGTGAAGCCATGAAAATTTTTAGGAAATTGTTATGATCTTTTCACTTCAATCTTAATTTACTTTCAATCTAGCCAATTGATTTGTTAAAATATGTTGAGTTTTACAACTAAAGTGAAGATTACATCCAAGATTTAGGGAGGTCAAAGCCCTTGGAAGTTGGGTGCAAATAAATAGGGAATATCTTTATCAGGCAAAGAATTGGAGATTTTAGAGTCACAGACTAAAATCCCCAATTTGGTCTTATCGTTTGGGTGCTGATGTGTAGATGTTAGCCCTCAGGTGAGGGAAACGTGGGAGCTCCGAAGTGAGAGCCGGTATCCTCCCAGCCTAGCCGCAGAATCAGTAACCAAGCATAGGATTAGTCAATGTTCTTTATGTTGGACCAAAGGGTAAAAAATATGTATGCTCCTATTTGGCACAATATAAATTGAACTAATTCATTTTATTCATTCACTATAATTTCTTGACAAGGAGAAGGATACGTTCTTATATATTGAATATCACAATTACACCCTACTTTATATCATTAGTTACTTATTATATATTAAAATTATCTATTTATTTCAATTGCCTATTAGTGACAGATAAGCATATTGAACGTTGTTATTGTGATTAAAGTCTTACTTTTCTAAAGTCTTAGTCTGTAATTCTAAACAATTCCCTGTGGGATCAATATCTAGGACTCCATTAGAGCCTTATATTACTTGAACGATACGTATTCTTGCATTGACAAATTTGAGTTTAACATTATTGAATATTATAATTATACATCTTAAACAAATCAGACATATCTATAAAGTCGTTATCAAGTCTTTGGACACAGTTGCTGGAAATTAAATCTTCTAGTAGCGTCATCAAATTCTTATATTTGTCGATTACAAAAAAAAATCGGTCACTGATGAAGAAAAGATTTATCAAAGAATGAGGATTCGTGAATCGCGGATTGAATAATCCCACGACGGATATTAAAGAAAAAATAGTACGGCGAAGATGGGAAGTGATGTGCTAAACTATTGCCACCGTGGTGGTTCCTGTGGTAAAAGAATTTTATGCAAGTTTACATGGAATCAACCAAGGTGTTGTTTATGGAATAAGAGAAATGGGTATGTTAGTTTTTCTGCAATACTCCTGAATCCCGTTTCGAAACATTGGCACTTTTTCATTTCTGCGAAATTGTTACCGACAATGAAGATCGGTAAAGTTTCTAAAGAAAGTGTCATTTTGAATTATTGCATCCAAAGGGGACTGCCAATCGACATTGGAGCTATAATTGTGATGTCTTTTTTGGGCCTGATCGTTCATGGATCAAGTTATGGGCTTGGACACCCCTCCATAATTTTCTCACTTTGCAGTCACTTCCAAGTGTCCTATAAAAATTGGGAAAAGGTATTGTTACCTTGGAAGCCTTTGAATCCAACTAAAAGATTCCAAGTTTTTTAAGATTAAAATGACATGGCCATTATGGTAGATCAATCATCTCAGAATTCACTATCAGTTCAACCCTTAATTCCTGACAAGTCTCTGGTGATCCTGAGTTGAATCAAGAAATTGGAAAAGGAGGTACAAAATGTCATGAATGCGATTAATAATATCTCTCATTTCTTCGATCATCTGGACTGGAGGATGAAAGAACATTGTGAGCACTCTGGATTTTTAGAAGACAGTTTGATACAACTGATGAGGAGGATGAAATTGATAGAGGAGGATTCTAATGAAGAATTTCCATTCTGACCCTTCTACAACCTCTTCGTTCATGTGCAATCAATGGGTGATCTCAGAGGAGAATTGAGTACCGAGTCTGAGGATTAGTAGATTTATATTACTACTTAACTGTCTATCTATGTATTTTGATTTGAACTTTATATTTGCTTTGCTTTAGAATTATGCTTTTAGTTCTCTATATAGTTGAGACTAAGAGTAGGATGTTTTGTTTTCAGCATTTTGAGTGTTGTAGCTTGGATGGCGACGCTTAATTAATGTATTGAGGTTGAGAAAATACCAAACTTAGGTGTGTTATGTCCCTTTGAATTTATATATAAATGTGATGTTTTGTGTTGTGAAAGTTTATATGTGCTAAGTACATCATTTAGTTACTTAAAATTATGTCTATAATGATTAAACAGATGTCATTTAGGATTGGAATTGATCAAAATCGCAAAAATCTTAAATTCAGATAAAATATATAGAGCCCGCCGACAGCGCCCTTGACGCCGCCGATGGTGAGAATTTCTCGAGACTTAGGATTTAAATTCCAATTGAGCGCGCCGACGGCAAGCTCACAGAAAACACCTTTAACCGCAATTTTGACCAGTCAACCACCACTATTCATCATCTCCTTCCTCCTAAAAATGTGATTTTTGACCTAGGGCTTGAGAGATCTTGGATTATGAGGCGATTTCAAGGCTTTTTGACACCAGATTTGATCATCTCTTGGTAAGAGCTTCACTTCAACCTAAAAATATTTGATTTCCACCATAAATTTCTTCCACATTAAGGAAATCCGAAAATTTTGGGAACATGAAGAAAATTTGGGAAGAAATTCATGGATCTTATTGTTGAACTCTTAGAATTACTATTGGAAGCCATGGTTTACATATTTGAAGAAATTTTTGGAATTTTTCTATAACTTGATTAGATTAAAATGGCTCCACGACAAAGGAGAAGAGTTGAGTTCGACGAGTCTCGTTTTGTCAATACGATGGCTCAAACAAAATTTACTTCCACATTTAAAGGAAAGAAGTGCATACAAGATCAAGTTTTTGAAAGTTCGAGAGGAGAAATTGAATGAGTTATTGTCGAGCGGAGGTGGGAAAACTTTTGTTACACAACCAATAAAGCTGATGCAAATGTTGTGAAGGATTTCTACGCCAATGTGATTTATTCTGATGATGGAATCGTTTAAGTGTGTGGATTCCCTGTTGAGTTTAATGTCGCCCGCATCAACACTTTTTATGAAGTCCCAGAATCTTACAGCTACCAATATGAATCCTTCAATACAATGGAAGGCCCCCTCAATGATGTGATCAACTTTCCCACTAATGGGAAAGGAACATGGAAGATAAAGCAGTGAGAACGGGTAAAATTTTGTGCTTCCATGTTGAATGCCACCTCTAAGGCATGACACTATTTCATTTCTTCTACTCTGTTACCGACATATCGTCATAGTGAGGTAACTAGAGATAGAGCTATTCTAAATTTCTATATTCAGAATAGAACTATAAATGTGGGGAGAATAATTCTTAAGAATATATTGACTACGACAAGGAGTGAGACAAGTGGAGGTCTAGGACATCCTGGACTTATTTATACAATTTGCAAACTTTCTGGAGTGGAAAGTGGAGATGAAGAATGGGTTAATCCTATGAAACCCATTAGTAAAGCTAATTGGAAGACTTATGAATCCCATGAGAATGGAGAACTAGGAGTATAAGTCAAGAACCTTATACTAGTAGAGATGTCCCCTCTACAAGTTATGATCTTCCACCTTCTAGTTCGCCTACCCTCTCTGATTTAATGAATGAGTTAACCTTGCAGCGGAAGAGCATAGATTTGATAAGTGAAAGGATTAGAGGTTTAGAACATCAACACGATTATGATAGTGACTACCTACATAGGCCTTCAAATTTTGAGGTAGCCTATTATGAAGCTCAGACCAGACACTATAGAGGTGAGCCTGATGTTACGTTTCTTGAATGACCCCAATATACTCAGTATCAACCCAATCCACCTGTGATCAAGGCGATGAAGATATAGCTTGAGATTTTGATATAGAATGAAATTGATGTACTTATGTTTGTATTTTTATTTTATGTAATCCTTTGTAATAGAAATGGTTGTTTATGTATTTGGACTTTCATTTTTATTATTATGTTGTACATGGATAATTTTAATTTTTGTTATAAAAGTTAGTATTATAGTTGAATTTGCATGTGTAGTTTAATAGATGTTGAGTAGAATTGTGGATTGATATGTGATTTTCGTTTCGCATTTTAGTTTTAATTGTTTAGTATTCTGTTTGTGTTAGGAAATATTGTGCTTATTTAATGTTTCAGTTTTATACTTATTTCAAAATTTAATTACCCAGAAATTCCTCTAATGATTTATATGTGTAGAAAGCTCCTAGTATTACAGACCAAGTGAAGTAAAAATTTGAGAAGGCATGCAGAAATTTTAGAATGATGAAAATGCATATAATACTGAGGTGTGATTTATATTTATTGTTTTTCTTTCCACCTGTGTTATTTCATATTTAAAAATTTAAGTTTGGGGGAGGGAAGAAAAAGATTAACTATTAGATGTCCTCTATTTTAATATTTTCAAAAATTATTTATATGATTTCATGTAGTGAATTTAATTGAGGTAACTATATTTTTTTCAACTATTTAAATATTACGGTAGATTTAAAGAAATATTTTTGTAATGAAAATTAATTTTTTTAACTTTAGATATTTAGTATAACAGAATATGATTATAGTTAACTATTTAAAGTAAAGGAAACTATATTTTGAAGTATTAAGAATCTGGAAATTCATTTGAGAAGAAAAGATTGGGGCTCAATGATGTAAGAACTACGAAATATTTATAAGGTAAAGAAATACTTTGAGTTTCAAATTTAGGGAAAGAAAAGTGAAGTTCAAAATCATTACAGGCTATCCAGATATAGTAATCCTCACTTGAAAAGGAAAAAGAAAGGATTGAGAACAACCCTTGAAAAGAAAAGAAAAATATATATAGGATTGAAAGCAATCCAAATGAAAAAGAAAAGAGAAAAGAAAGAAAAAAATTATGGAAGTGAGGAGAAGCTTGAGGATATGCCTAATCAAAAATCGGCTTCACTAGACCTACATAAAGGAAAAACTTAAATACATTTCTGAACTTATATTTATGGAATTAGATCTTTTACTAGTGGAGTTCTCATGAAGTTCCTATCTCTTGAATATTTTAAGTGACTTAATATTACAACATATAGTCATTCTTGAAATAAATAGAAGACTAGAACTCTTAAAATTAATGACTAGATAATCTTGTGGCAACAGAGTTAATTCAATTACTTGAACTTTTTCTGAAAATCTCACTATGATATTTATTTAAGTCAAACGAATAGTATTTCTGAATTAAAACTTTACTACAGTAGATCATAAGACAAGTAATAGTTAAGTTTGGGGGATTTTAATCAGAGGAAAATATGTTGAGATTTTCATACCTATTTTATACTATTTTTGATGATATTGCACTTTAAAGAAAGGTATTTTTTATGTTTTGTTGCAGGAATGAAGAATTAGGGTCAATGTAGCAAAAAGATGCGAAGAGGAGCGAATTTGGAGCGAAAAGGACCAAAATGTGGAGATTTGAACTAGGGCGCTGACGACGCCATCGACGTCACCGATGGCGAGCTTTTCTTGAGGCTACAGGACAAATTCTCCAAAAGGCCACCGACGGCGCCATCGAGGTCGCCGATGGCGGGATCGACAGTGATGTGTACTTGTACAATGGATAAGGCCGGATTTTGGAGGGGTACTTAAGCACTCTTGGGAAAACTCATCCACATCATTAAAGGGAAGATTTTGGCCGAAAATAAGGGAGCCGAAGATAGCAGAAGAGAGTCGAAGGGAGCCAGGAGAGTCTTGAGGCCTTAGAGGTTACCATTAGTGTATAGAATTTCCAATAGAGTGTAACAATTGTGAGGAATTCTTCGAGAGATTGTAAGAGTGGAGGGAAAGTGAGAGATTTCTTCCTCCTTGCTACTTCGAAGAGGAATTCTATGTGTTGTAAAGAAATGAAGAGATTCAGAGGAACTTCGAGGAGTGTTCTTGGGGAGAAATTAGCGATAAGTTATTTACTTGTTGTAGTTAGTATTACTTTGATTTTATATTTGAATTTCGAGTTTTGTTGTGTTTTTCTCATGATTTTTGAGTAGTTTTCTCTGTCTTTCTCCTTGTCTCGAGATTTGTGAAATGACGATTTGAATTGGTGAAGCCATGAAATTATTTAAGAAATTATGATGTTCTTTTCACTTCAATCTTAATTTAATTTCAATTTGGCCAATTGATTTATTAAAATAAGTTGAGTTTTACAACTAAAGTGAAGATTACATTCAAGATTAAGGGAGGTCAAAGCCCTTGGAAGTTGGGTGCAAATAAAGAGGGAAATAATATTATCGGGCAGAGAATTGGAGATTTTAGAGTGACAAACTAAAATCCCTAATTCGGTCCTATCGTTTGGGTGCTGAAGTGTAGATGCTAGCCCTTAGGTGAGGGGAACGTGGGAGCTCCGAAGTGAGAGTCAGTATCCTCCCAGCCTAGCCGCAGATTCAGTAAACAAGCATAAGATTAGTTAATGTTCTTTATGTCTGGACCAAAGGGTAAATAATAGGTATGCTTCTATTTGACACAATATAAATTGAACTAATTCATTTTATCCATTCACTATAATTTCTTGACAAGGAGAAGGATGCTTTCTTATATATTGAATATCACAATTAAACCCTACTTAATATCATTAGTTATTTATTAGTTATTAAAATTATTTATTTATTTCAATTGTCTATTAGTGACAGATAAGTAAATTGAACGTCGTTGTTGTGATTAAAGTATTATTTTTCTAAATCCTTAGTCTATAATTCTAAACTACTCCCGGTGGGATCGATATATGGGACTCCATTGGAGCTCTATATTACTTGAGCGATATGTATACTTGCATTGATAAGTGTGACTTTACAATTATTGAATATTTAATACGTCCATATTTATCTTATATTTTACTGTATATATAATTTCGCTGTCATTTACTTGTGGAAAGGACGTATTCTGAGTCGAGGAAATGGATGGAAGGAAAAAGGAGGATTACTATCCAGTGTGGCTGCTGCTACAACTTCACAAATGATAGACAAGAGAATCCGCCTTGGATCCTCAAACACGATCAAGTATATCCACTACCGCCAATGATAAAGTGGATGCTCAAAAGAATGGTCAGATGGAGTATTCTGCCCACTACCTACATTCCAAATAGTTATATTATCAACATCTACGATGAGGGTGATTTCATACCTCCACACATCGATCACCATGACTTCGTGAGGCCTTTTTTTACGGTCTCATTCATGAGTAAAACTAACATCTTATTTGGGATTGAAATTGACATCGTCGGCCCTGGTGAGTTCAGAGGCTCTGTGGAGATTCCCTTACTAGTTGGCTCAGTGCTTGTTCTAAAAGGCAAAGGTGCATAGGTTGTCAAGCATTGCGTGCTAGAAGTGCGATGCCGCATGGTGTCCATAACCTTCCGACAGATGGACAACAGCAAAATTCTGCAAGGATTTCAGTCATATCCAAAACTGAAAGAACTACTACCTTATGAGATATGAGAGGGTTGGACCTCTGAGCGCATGCGAAGGGAACCCTTGTCCAGAAGCGTGGCTTAGAAGGTTAGCTCGATCAGAAGCTCTTCACAGTAGGAACATACAGTCAGAGGATTCCTTTCTACTTTACTACATTACAGCAATGTGATATGTACCAGAGATGCTCAGCCTATGATGTGTACTTGGCATGAGATACTTTGAATGTACTTTGATGCATTTTGCATATTGTACTTTTTAAGGCATTGGCCTACACTTGATATGTAAAATTTTGTTGGAATAGATTCATGAAGTTTCGTTCAGAAATGTGTCTTTTGTCAATTGCCTCTTGTGCGATGGATGGAAGCCACAAACCACATGTTGATTCAAAATTACAATGAACAAAGAACAAAACAACAAAAAAAAAATTTAACGATAATAAAATTTAAATAAAAATAACCAATAAACAAACAACAAAACAACTCTCTCTTAAAAATAAAATCAACCAACTGAAATCAAATTTTGAAAGAATATTTTAAAAAATTAAATGTAATAAAAATAAAAAGAAAAGAAAATAAATCTGTTGAGTGAATTCTCTTGATTTCGGAGTCTCTTACTCTTTGCTCATGCAACATAACTATCTTTGTCTGCACTAATTCTCTTCACATCCCCGTAGAATTTCACATTTTGCACAAACTCCCACAAAATTCTACATATCTTCCTAAAAAATGTCATCCTTTTCACATCACACATATATTTGGGTTTAAAACCATCAATTCTCATTTTAGAATCAATCCTTAACTTTTGATTCACCTTTTGTAGGTCGGTCTCTACCTTCCAATGCTATCTTTTGAGATTGATCCCTGCCTTTCAATCCTTATTTTAGAATCAGTCCTTAACTTTTGATTCACTTTTTTGAGGTCGGTCCCTACCTTCTGGCACTCTCTTTTGAGATTGATCCCTACCTTTCAATTCTCATTTTTGAATCAGTCTTTAACTTCTGATTCACCTTTTTTGAGGTTGGTACCTACCTTCC
>NEWO01000146.1:196285-224679 GCA_003013225.1 Phalaenopsis aphrodite | reverse complement strand
ACTTTTGATTCACCTTTTTTAAGGTTGGTCCCTACCTTCCGACACTCTCTTTTGAGATTGATCACTACCTTTCAATTCTCATTTTTGAATCAGTCCTTAACTTTTGATTCTCCTTTTTTGAGGTTGGTCCTTACCTTCTGATGTTCTCTTTTGAGATTGATCATTAACTTTCAATTCTCATTTTAGAATCAATCTTTAACCTCTGATTCACCCTTTTGAGGTCGATCCCTACCTTCCGACGCTCTCTTTTTAGATTGATCACTACCATTCAATTCTCATTTTTTAATCAATCCTTAACTTTTGATTCAATTTTTTGAGGATAGTCCTTACTTTCCGACGCTCCCTTTTGGGATTGATCATTAACTTTCAATTCTCATTTTACAATCAGTCCTTAACCTATGATTCACCCTTTTGAGGTCGGTCCCTACCTTCTAACGCTCTCTCTTGTGATTGATCCTTAACTTTCAGTCCTTATCCTGGGATCAGTTCCTTACTTATGATTCCTCTCTTTTCATGATCGCTCCTTAACTTTTGACCCTCTTCTAAAATTAATACCTAAATTTCAAATCCCACCCCGGGGTCAGCACTTACACATTGATTACCATCTTCTATAAATTCCTGAAATCACATTCCTCAAAATCCGCTCTCCAATCCCCAACGAGAGTCCACTTCTTGACTTTGATCAAATATTCACCTGTTATATTCCCCAATGGAAGCAAATAGCATAAACAATCAAACACCCCTTCTATGTCTCTTGACTTAGGAGTTTGTATTGGTTTTATTGATCTTGTCGGTCAATGCCAATACGTGCGGTGTGCTTGCACAGCACACCGCACCTATTGGGGGTCCATTTATTGACCTCATTTTTGGATGAGGTATAGTGTTCTTCTTTAGTAGCTTAAGGTCTAGCCATAGGACTTCCTATTGAATATTTCTAGAAGACTAGAAAAGGAACTCTCACCATTAGAAATTCTAAACTCCACTTTATTTAACTTGAAGTTCTACATATTGGTCCTAACCTCTAGCTCTTAGTATGTGGGGTCACTATAGAGGAGCTCAAGAAGAGTTCCTATAGGACTGTTGGACCTTAGGGTTGGCTCTGGGTGTTGTTTTAGAGCTAAGGAACTCACCGTCAATCACCTCACTCACAACCACTCACGCTTACAAACCAAAATTTCTTGATTTTGGTCCCTTGATACTTTTGGGATACTCAAGTAGATGGTCCACTAAACCCACCGGCCCTAGGCTAGGGTTAGCTAATAACAATACATAAAGGACCCAAAATAGGTTTTTCATTGGTCCATGACTAATTTATGGTGGTTGGCACCCCAACTCTACCAAAATGCTCAACTTAGCCTTTTGCTCCTAAACTCCCCCAAATTACCTCGATACCCTTGGGACCCAAAATTTGGCCAAAATTTCCAAATTTACCCAAAATATCCTGTTTTTTTCAAAAATCATTTCAAACCTTTTGAAAATACCCAAATTACTCAAAATCATCAAAAATTGCCAAATTACCAAAATACCCCTCCTTAGCCCAAAATTCCAAAACAAATCCCAAAAATTCCCAAAAAAATTCTAAATATTCCCAATTTTATTTTTCTCAACTACCACATGACCCAATTTGGTCATTTTGACCAAAACCCTTAAAATTGCCTTTAAAGGCCCAATCTCCCCAAATTCACTTCAAATGTCCATCAAATTGGTCCCAATTTCCCCAAATTTCAATCCTAAACTAAAATTAACCTTTCATATGACCAATATAAATCAAATCCAAGCTCAATTGGCCCATTCTTTGAGGCCAATTTTGATCCAAACCAAAAGCCCCAATTTTGATCCAAATCAAAAGCCCCAATTTTGGCCACATGACCTAATCTCACCCAATTAAACTCATAGCCCACTCAATTTGTCATAATGCATGTTGTAAAATCTTCCTAAAATTCCTAAACATTAAACTTCATCTTCAATTGGCCTTAATGAAGCCTCAATTTCATTTAATTTTAACCTTAATCCAAAAACCCCCAAAGTTGCCCCAAATTGGCCATGTCTCAAAATTCTACCAAATTGATTGCCTTAGCCCCAAAATTTCCATTCCATTCCTTCATGAAAAATCTTTATAACATATTCCTTGATCATTTGGACCATTTAATTGAGCCAAATTCCAAGCCTAGCCCAATCTAGATCCAAGTCTAGCCCAACATGCCCAAATTGAACAAATTTCAAAAATTCCTCCAAATTGACTCTCCAATTGAACTCAAAATCATTTCAATCCTTCACCAAAAATCTTCATTACAATCATCTACACAATTTTGATTAATCAATTGGGCTCAAGGTCATGGATAGCCTAGCCCAAACCAAATTTTTGGTCATTTGAACCCACATTGGACCCATGCACTAAAGTTAGCCTAACCACCCCAAAGCCACCAAATTAATAACTGCACAGCCATTAGTTGGACCCTAGTGACCAGTATAAACTCCATAAAACCACCTAAGCTAAGCCATGAACCAAAGATTCCCTAAATTAAGGGATTTCCTTCTGTATTTGCTTAAGCTTAAGATCTTTTGCCAAAATAAAGCCCAAACCCATTTAATTACTATGTCGTTTGGCCACCTCCTTGGCCTGGTAGGCCGACTTAGTGGTCGAAAAACACCAAAGCTGTGAGCCACCCCCATGAAATCAACCCCATTTCAAACCTAGAGGCCACCTCATCCAAATTAAATGTTAGAGCCTCTCTACCCTCCACCAAAGCATCACTCTTCACCCCCTCATTGGCCATGACAGCAAGCCTTAAGCCATTTTTATAAAAAGCTCACCTCCATGGACATGGAGGGTGTGCTGAAAATTTCTCAGAGAGACCCCTCCAAATTGCTCCCAGAGACTCTTTGAGACCTCCTCGGCTCAATCCAACTATTTTTCGTCACTTATTCCCACTGTGAAAGCTCAATTTTGAGCTCAAACGTCTGTAAAAAATGAGGACAGAGCTTACCACACCTCCACAGTCCATCAAACTCAAATTAAATTTACCCACACCTTCACCACAGTGAAAGAAGGATAAGCTTTATCAAATCCCCCTTCCACAGAGACCCTAGCATAGCTCTAGACCAACACCTCAAATCAAGCTTGGTCGAATTCATACCTAGATCTTTCACCATAGCAAGAGGCTTAATCCCTAGCCTCCTTGGACCTCCACAAATGTGTCGAGCACCTTCGATTGAAGCTTCCCTTCTCAGAGCAAAGGTACTGAACTTCTTCTCTTCCCGAGCCTATTTTGATTCTCCATTTGATTAGACTTAATTAAATTGCATGACTACCGTATGGATACATTTGTCTCACTTAGACGAGTCCATAGGATCAAACCCCATGAGATTTGGTTGAGTCTAGAGGGAGATCTTAAGGTTTTAGTGCGGACGGTTCTCGGGTTAGCCTATTTGGGGACAATGACGGGGAGTCGTTCGATCGCGCGTTTATCTCATCAAAGGACGAGATGAAGCCGGATAGCGCTTCGGTTCATAAAGTGTGGGCCGAGTAAATGGCTACATGGATGGCAGCGTCCAACTAGAGCATCCCACGCTTGTTTTCGGAGCCGCATAGGATCTAGTCAACGTCGCGCGTTTAAATAGATAAATAGAGATTTAAATAATTCATAAAATGCTCCCAAACTTCAAAAATTCATATCTTGGTGTAGAAAAATCACAAAAATAAAATAAAAATGCTCTCTTGCTGAGTGAATAGAGGAGAAAAATGTGAAATAATTTGAGGTCCATTTGATACATATTTTATTTATAATTAATTAAATATTATTTTGAGTTATTTGCTCTCCATGCATGTAGACATTTCACCATGACTTGAAATTTTAGTATGTTGTTCCCTCTATCTTAGGAAACATTCCTTGATTTTTCCAAAGTCAAAGGAGATCTCTAGACTGAGATTCATATTTTTCAAGTTTATGTATATTATTTGCATAAATAAATCATAATAACTATCAAGTTGCTTAGAAAATTCCAAGAAAATTTTGGAAGGTTTGTTATGACCAAAGAACACTTTGGAAAATATTTCGAGGGTTAAGTCATTAAGAATGCACCTAATTTCCACCACCCTAAAATACAAAGAAAATTAATTTTGAGTAATACAAACATCTAAATGACTTGATTTTTAATCTCCACTAAGATTCAAAGTTTAGAGAGCTCCCCATAAAAATTTTAAAACATTTGGAGCTCATTTAATAACTCAAATTGATTTTTCAAGTTAAATGACATGTTGGGTACTAAAATAATTTTTAATAATTAAAATATAACTAAATAAATTATAAAAAATAGTTTTTGGAGTTCTTTGTGATCAGAGGAATTTTTTTAAATAAATTTTGAATGAAAAAAAATTCATTTTCAAGCCTATTTTTAATATTTAAATAATTAAAAAATGATAAAAATTAGAAAAACAATAAAATTCATGGAAATGTTCTAAATTGTTTTCTAAGAACTTAGGAACAATTGGAATACGTTTCCTAATTTTCTAAGTAAAGATATTGAGTTTTGAAGCTTAAAATAATTTTTAAAGGCTAAAAATGGATTTTCATTAAAATTATTCTAAAAACTCAAAGAAAAATCAGAAAAATGTGAAATTTGTTTCTTTGTGTCCCCTGACATTAGAGAAAAGTAATAAAAATATAAAACTTAATTCTACACACTTAAACTATTTTATAATTAATAAATACTCCAGAATTAAAATAATTCTTAAAACTCAAATATAATTCAATAAATCATGAAATTTGGTCTCAATGCTTCTCTAGTCTAAGTCTACCTTCAGTAAACATTTCAAGGGATTAGGCTTTGCCTTGGTCAAGTTATGGAATTTTCTTGTAAAAATTCTATTTTTGCATTAAAATAAATATGTAAATTAAATTAAATTTTGAAAAATCACATCTTATACTATGATGTCTTAATTGACCCATGAATGAGGTTGGATGAAAATTCCAAAGTTATTTGGATTAAATTTGACAAATTATGAAGTGATAGAGTCATTGGGGCAAAACCGTAATTTTAGAAATTTGGCCTTAATTAACATTTAGGCTTAATTCTAGAAAGAGAAATGGGTAACCTTTGATCCTAGTTAACATATTTGGATGATTGAAAGACAAGGAGATTAATTGGTAGAAACCAATCTCACCTTTGTTAATTAAAGGATAAATTTGTAATTTCCTTAAATTATTAAAATTTGAAAGCCTAGTCAAATAAATGATGCTAAACTTAGGGGTATAGTTTTGGGTGTTAATAACTCATTAATCAAATACCCCTATGTGATGTTCAAATTACTTTTAAAAATGAATCATGATCACTTAAAATTCAATCACTTCCAAAATATATACTATGATATCCACCAAAACCTTAAGGGCTTAGTAGTGACCTAGACTAAATTAAATATAATTAAATGAGGATTAGAAAAGTGAATATAATTAAAATTGAACACCTTTAAAATACTACAAGCCCAAATTAAAAAGTTGGCTTAGTGTCTTGATAACATTAACTTTCCCCTTTTATGGGTCTTCACCCACATAATTTACAAATTAAATCACAAATGATAATTACCCTGCTCTTAGGGATAATTGAAACATCATTGTTCGTTGAGCATTAAAAGTATTTATAGGATGGGTTATTAAGCAACATAATAAGTTTAAATAAGCTCGAGACTTTTCACCAGGCGGTGAGAGGGAAGCATGGACCTGCTTCTTTCTCTAGACCGGATACCTCAGAGGTTTACTAAACTTAATATGTTTTCTTAACAAAAATCATCCGTAATCAAACTAATAGGGACCCACCAAGATATGGCCTATGATTAGGTAGGTTGCCAAAACTTTACTTTCATGCTTCATATAAAATGCCCTGACATGCATTTTGAGTTTCAGGTGGTGGAACGAGAAGACTCACCAGGTACGCTTTTACAGTTTATAGCGTCGTCTTTCTTATACTTTTATACTGTACTTTTGATGTTAACACAAACTTGCATGCTAAACAATGATGTCCTCCTGCATGAAAACTAAAATTGCTAAGATAGCCACAAAACCATAACCAAAACCAAAAATAAAATCAACCAAGATAAAAATCACCGCCACAACATTCAAAATATAAAACAACTCTAAATTTAATCACAAACATCACACAAAACAACAACTACAACTAAATTAAGGCATCTCTATCGGATGATCGGGAATCCCTCGGAGGAGGTAACCTACGGTTGTTAACGAGGCTTCCCACGGTCTAAATGAAATTATGTAACTCATTAAGTTGAGTTTAGTAAATTTATTTGAACTAAGTGAATCCAATAGAAAATAGTGGTGCCAGAATGAGGGAACCTAGGATCTTAACCAGTGTCGCTCTAATCAACTTTAATATGCCCCATAATATTTAAAGAACTACAACCATAGGGCCATCTAAATTGACATCATAACTTGACACCCTAGAAAATTTAAACTCGCCACGGTAAGGAGCTTGGAGCTATCACGGTGGGTAGCACGACCATCTTCAATAGCAGAACATGTCCACACCAGCTAATCCATTCCTTCCTTAGAATTAAATAACAATTCATAGGATTTTGAGATTGTTTTCTTATGCAAAATAAATCCTGACCTTATCTTTAGGCCTTTGTACAACCCTGTTGTACAATATAAGCCCTAACTCGTCTTAGGATTCCGAGATTGTCATTTGTCGCAACCTAAACCCTCATATCTTTCATGCTATTTGTGCAATTGTTCCACACAAATGTAAGCTCTAACAAAGAAAATTGGCAGGATGAAATGCTTAAACATTTATCCTCAAAATTGAAGCTAAATCATATGATAGACCAAGAAGTCACCGAGGTTCTCCTTCCGATCCATGACATCCCCCAGTTCTTCCTCCTTTAGAATCTAAAAACAAAATGGTCCAAACTTGAGCCAATCCTATTTCACACCTCTCTGTCCAATCTCGTTAAATAGTCCTATTCTTTTGAAATCCCTGAAGATAATATTTCCTAATTTTTATTGAGAGTTTTCTTAGAGGGCTTTGGTCATTTAAGATGTAACTAACTATAGGGGCTTGCCCTTATAGGAAACTTCTTCCGAACCAAGCTTAATATAAACCCTATTTAATTCTTCATATTAAATAGGGTAAATTGTCGGCAAATAAAATAGTTTCGCAGATCAAATGGATGTCATACAATTCTTAGTTTATTTGATCGAGTCTCATCCTTAAGTCTTGTGTTTATCCTATTGGGATAGATACAAGATTTGATGTACAATGCTCTTTCATTTAAACTATGAAAAATATGGGGTTAGTTTGATTTCATATTTTTCTAAACATTAAAATGTCCTTCCGAAGTGGGTAACGAGCTTTCGATTTTGGTGACCGACAACTTCTTACGGGCAACTCCGCAAACCAAAATAGTGTCGAAAGGTTTAATTAAGTCTAATTAGGGTTAGACATAATTAAGGTTTAAATGGATTTAAGCCTAATATAAGTAAGGCTTGTAGTTTAATTAAGTCTATATAGGCTTTGACTTAATTAGGATGTAAGTTGAATTATGCCTTATTTTGATAAGGCTTAAGTTGAATTAAATCTAATGTCATTATGTTTTAATGGATATTCAAGTCTAATTTAGGTTAGACTTAATTATGGCTTAAGATGGACTAACCCTAATTTAGGTAAGGCATAAGGTCAATTAATTGGGTTTGATTAAGGTTAGACCTAATAATGTTTTAAAGTTTACTTAAGCCTAATGTAAGTAAGGCTTAAAGGTTAATTAGGTCTAATTAGGGTTAGACATAAATAAGGTTTAAAGGTCACTTAAGTCTAATGTAAGTAAGGCTTAAGGATAATTTAGGTTTAATTAAGGTTAGACCTAATTAAGCTTTGAAGGTCACTTATGTCTAATGTAAGTAAGGTATAAGGGTTAATTAGGTCTAATAAGGTTTAGAACTAATTAAGTTTTAAAGGTCACTTAAGCCTAATGTAAGTAAGGCTTAAGGGTTAATTAGGTCTAAGTAGGGTTTGACCTAATTAAGGTTTAAAGGTCACTTAAGCATAATGCAAGTAAGGCTTAAGATTTAATTATGTCTAATTAAGGTTAAAACCTATTTGGATTTGTATTTACTTTAGCCTAATGTAATCAAGGCTTAAAGAGTTTAATTAGATCTACTTATGATTAGCCTAATTAGGGTGAAGGTTTACTTAAACCTAACTTTAATTGGATTTAGGGCTTTGAATTTGATTTATGTTCAATTTGATTTGAACCTGACCAAAGGAAAATATGTTGAGATTTTCATACATATTTTATGCTGTTTTTTATGATATCACACTTTAAAGAAAAGTATTTTTGATGTTTTGTTGCAGGAATGAGGAATTAGGGTCATTGGAGCAAAAAGATGTCAAAATGAGCGAATTTAGAGCGAAAAGGACCAAAATGTGAAGATTTGAACTAGGTCGCCGACGGCACTCTCAACGCCGCTGATGGCGAGATTTTCCCGAGACTACATGACAAAATTTCTAGAAGCCCGCCGAAGGCGCCATCGACCCCGCCGACGGCGAGATCGACGGTTATGCCTACTCAAGCTTTGGATAAGGCCAAATTTTGAAGGGATGCTTAGGCAACTCTTAGGAAAGCTCATCTACAACTTTAAAAGAACATTTTGGCCAAAAATAGAGGAGTCCAAGAAGTGCTAGAGGTGCTAGAGGTCCTGAAGGTTAGAGAGGTTCCATTAGTATAGTTACTAGAGTGTACCAATTGTGAGGATTTCTTCAAGAGATTGTAAGAGAGGAGGAAAAGTGAGAGATTTCTTCTTCCTTGTTACTTCGAAGAGGAATTCTGTGTGTTGTAAAGAAAGGAAGAGATTTAGAGGAACTTCAAGGAGTGTTCTTGGGGAGAAATTAAAGATAAGTTATTTACTTATTGTAGTTTGTATGACTTTGATTTTATATATGAATTTTAAGTTTTGTTGTGTTTTCCACATGAGTTCTGAGTAGTTTTCTCTGTCTTTCTCCTTGTCTCAAGATTTGTGAAATGGTGATTTGAATTGGTGAATCCATGAAAATGTTTAAGAAATTGTGATGATCTTTTCACTTAGATCTTAATTTATGTTCAATCTGGCCAATTGATTTGTTAAAATATGTTGAGTTTTACAACTAAAGTGAAGGTTACATCCAAGATTCAGGGAGGTCAAAGCCCTTGGAAGTTGGGTGCAAATAAATAGGAAAATATTATTATCGGGCAAAGAATTGGAGATTTTAGAGTGACAGGCTAAAATCCTCAATTCAGTCATATCGTTTGGGTGCTGATGTGTAGATGTTAGCCCTCAGGTAAGGAGAATGTGGGAGCTCCAAAGTGAGAGCCGGTTTCCTCTCAGCTTAGCCGCAGAATCAGTAACCAAGCATAGGATTAGTCAATGTTTTTTATGCCTGGACCAAAGGGTAAAGAATATGTATGCTCCTATTTGGCACAATATATATTAAACTAATTCATTTTATCCATTCATTATAATTTCTTAACAAGGAGATTATCAAATCCTACTGCAGATGAGATACGTATAATTGCGTTGACAAATTCGACTTTAACATTATTGAATATTATAATTATACATCTTAACCAAATCAGACACATCTATAAAGTCGTGATCAAGTCTTTGGACACTGTTGCTGGAAATTAAATCTTCTAGTAGCGTCATCAAATTCTTGTATTTGTCGATTACAAAAAAAGTTGATCAAGTTTTTGGCGCCGTTGCCGGGGAGTGATTGAGTGAGTGAGTAAAATCATGATCGTAGTAACGGACAAATTATGATTATTAGAAAATTTTTACTTAATTTGCAACTTATTTTTATATTTTTATTTACGTTAATTATATTACTGAGTATTTCAAATTGTATGCGTAAATTTGGACCAGAAAATCTTATACCCTACGATTCAGAATTAGAACGCACTGTTAGAAGGATCAAAAAATTAAGAAGAGAACCTAGAAATTCTGATACAATGGAAAACAACCTGGACAATCACGGAATAGAAAATAAGCACCAACCTAGACCCTTAAGAGATTATGCAAATCCTACTGCAGATGAGATTCACTTATCTATCCAAAATCCTGATGTAGCTGCTAATTCATTTGAGCTTAAACATGTTATTATTCAAAGGTACAAAACAATCAATTTGGAGGTACACCAAATGAAGATCATAATTTACATCTCGCTAGTTTTTAAGAATTATATGCTACTTTTAAATATGACAGAGTCTCAAACGATGCTGTTAGACTTAGACTTTTTCCTTTTTCACTGAGGGATAAGGCTAAGATATGGTTAAATTCATTAGCACCTGGATCTATTAGAACTTGGGCAGAACTTTCACAGAAGATTCTATCCAAATATTCCCTCCATCCAAAACTATTAAACTAAGAAATGACATAACATCATTCTGTCAGATTGATGGAGAGTCAATATATGAAGCTTGGGAGAGATTTAAGGATCTTCTTAGGAAGTGTCCTCAACATTCGTTACCAGATTGGTTAATAATTCAAACTTTTTATAATTGATTAGTGGGATCTCTTAGATTGATTATAGATGCTGCGGCTGGTGGTTCTCTAATGTCAAAACATTTTTATGAGGCTTATTCAATAATAGAAGAGATGTCTACCAACAATTTTCAATGGCCCTCTGAGCGAGTAAATCCTAAAACAGTAGCTAGTATCCATGATTCTGCTGCAATATATATGTTAGCTTTGCACATTGCTGCAATATCAAAGAAATTAGATTATTATGGGATGAATTATTCTTCAACACCTACTATGGTGGAAGAAAATTCATCTGGGCAATTTGCAGATGTTCAACCTTCATATGAGACCTTAAATGCTATTAATAGACCCAACAACCCATATTCGAATTATTATAACCCGGGTTGGAAGAATCATCCAAATTTTAATTGGAATTGATTACAGATTCAACGAAATCAATTACAACATCAAGGAACTGCTATTAAGAATATTGAAAACCAATTAGGGCATATTGCTACTGTGCTTAGTAACCGAACATTAGGAACTTTTCTGAGTACTGTGGAACCAAATCCTAAAGATCAAGGAAAAGAACAAATTAAGGTGGTTCAATTACGAAGTGGAAAAGAATTAGAGACAAGAGTGCAAAAAGAAATAGAAACTGAAAAAGAGAAAGTGGATACCAAAAAAGAAAAGGATCATAAGTACCCAGATTTAGAGTATCCATTTACACCAATGAAAATTACTGTAGAGAAACCTCCACCAGCGTTTCCTCAAAGGTTGAAGCAACACAAACAGAATAAAAAATTTTCCAAATTTTTAGAAATTCTTAAGAAGTTAACTGTGAACATTCCCTTCATAGAAGCTTTAGAGCAGATGCCCAATTATGTGAAATTTATGAAAGATATTTTGAACAAGAAAAGGAAGTTCACAGAAAATAAAATTGTTGTACTTAGCAAAGAGTGTAGTGCAATTATTCAGAAAAAGCTTCCTGAAAAATTAAAAGATCCTGGTAGCTTTACTATACCGAGTGCTAGCGGTGAAAAATTTTATGAAAAAGCTTTATGTTACTTGGGAGCCAGCATTAATCATATGCCTCTATCAATTTTCAAAAGATTAGGATTAGGAGAAGTCTCACCTACTTCTGTAACTCTACAGTTAGCGGATTGTTCAGTAACATATCCTAAGGGAGTTATAAAAGATGTGTTAGTAAAAGTAGACAAATTTATCTTTCCTATGGATTTCATTGTTTTAGATATGGAGGAAGATAAAGAAATACCAATCATTTTAGGGAGACCACTTTTAGCTACTGGAAAAGCTATGATAGATGTTCAAAAAGGAGAATTAACTATGAGAGTAAATGATCAAGAAGTGACTTTTAACATTGTGAAATCTTTGAAATACCCTTCTATTGAAAGAGATAATGAGTGTTTTCGCATGGAAATTATTGAGCATCTACTGAAAGAACATTTTAAAGAACATTTTGAAGATACAAAGTATGTTGAAAAAGAAGAGCATTTTGAAGAACAAATTGAAGAGAATGATGAAATTATTTTGGATAAATTAGAAAATGAATAATTAGATTATGTTCAGGAAAGATTTGAGATGTTGGATATTACAGAAAATGCTGATAAGAATCTATTTCCATCAATTATAAAACCACCTGAACTTGAGTTAAAAACATTACCTAACCACTTGAAGTATCTGTTTTTAGGAGACTCATCTACATTACATGTTATTATATCTTCAGAATTAAAAGAATTGCAAGAGCAAAGACTGTTAGACACATTAAAAAGCTATAAGAAAGCTTTTGGTTGGACCTTAGCTGATATTAAGGGAATCAGTCCTTCAATCTATATGCACAGAATTATATTAGATGAACAATATAAACCAAGAGTTGATCCACAAAGGATATTGAATCTGATAATGAAAGAAGTAGTAAAAATGAAAATTTTGAAATGGTTAGACACTATAATTATATATCCTATTTCAGATATTGTATGGATAAGTCATATTCATTGTGTTCCTAAGAAAGGAGGAGTGACTGTTGAAACAAAAGAAAATAATGAATTAATACCTATCAGACAAGTTACTGGGTGGCGTATTTGCATTGATTATAGAAAATTAAACACTGTCACCATAAAAGATCACTTCCCTTTACCCCTTTTAAATCACATAGTGGATAGACTTGCTGGGCACAAATATTTTTGCTTTTTAGATGGATATACCGGTTACCATCAAATTCTTATTGCTCATGAGGATCAAGAAAATACAACATTTACTAGTCCTTTTGGAACTTTTGCTTTTAGAAGAATGTCATTCAGATTATGTAATGCACCTGCAATATTCCAGAGATGTATGATGTCCATATTTAGTAAGTTAATTTATGATGGGTTGGAAGTATTTATGCATGATTTCTCTGTATTTGGAACATCATTTAAGGCATGCTTAAATTACCTTGAAAAAGTTTTGGAGTTATGCGAAAGAACTAATTTAGTTCTAAATTGGGAGAAATGTCAATTTATGGTTGCAGAAGGAGTTGTGTTAGGGCATAAAAGTTTAGAAGATGGTATGGAAGCAGACCCTGCAAAAATTCAAGTCATATCTAAACCAACACCTCCTACTAATGTAAGAGAAGTTAGGAGTTTTCTTGGACATGTTGGTTTTTACAGGCGTTTTATTAAAGATTTCTCAAAAGTTACTAAACCTCTATGCCAACTTTTAGAAAAGGACAAGAAATTTAAATTTACTGAAAGCTGTTTAAATGCCTTTGAGTTATTAAAAGAAAAATTAATTACAACCCCTATTATAGTTTCACCTAACTGGGAGAAACCATTTGAACTGATGTGTGATGCTAGTGATTATGCTATTGGAGCGGTTCTTGGATAAAGGTACAAAAAGATTTTTAAAGTGATATAATACGCTAGTAAAACTCTTAATGATGCACAAATTAACCATATTATTACTGAAAAAGAGTTACTGGAAATTGTATATGCTTTAGATAAATTGAGATCTTATTTAATTTGAGCTAAATGTTTTGTGCATACTGATCATTCTGCTATTAAATATCTAATGCAAAAGAAGGATGCTAAACCAAGGTTGATAAGATGGATACTATTGATGCAAGAATTTGATCTTGTGGTTATTGATGAAAGGGAACAAATAATCAAATTGCTGATTAATTGTCGTGATTAGAAAACCATGAATTATCTAACACTGACAATGAAATTATAGAAAGTTTCCCTGATGAACAACTTTATAATATTAATGAGTGGAAAATACCATAGTATGTTGATATTATTAATTATATTGTAAGTGATATTTTGTCACCTATGCTGACATTGCAACAACAAAGAAATTTCATTCATGATGCAAAAGCATCTTTTTGGGATGAGTCTTATTTATATAAACATTGTAAGGATCTTATTATGAGGAGATGTGTACCTGATGAAGAAACTGAGCTGATCATTCAGAAATGTCATGATTCTGAATTTTGAGGGCATTTTGGGATTGATAAAACTTCTTATAAAATTGTATAAGCTGGATTTTATTGGTCTACCATATTTAGAGATGTTTATAGATATATAAAAACTTGTGAATATTTAATTTTTGTGATTAAAGTCTTACTTTTCTAAAGTCTTAGTCCGTAATTCTAAACCACTCCCTGTGGGATCTATATCTAGGACTCCATTAGAGCCCTATATTACTTGAGCGATACGTATACTTGTGTTGACAAATTTGACTTTAACATTATTGAATATTATAATTATACATTTTAACCAAATCAGACACATCTATAAAGTTGGGATCAAGTCTTTGGACACCGTTACTGGAAATTAAATCTTCTAGTAGCATCATCAAATTCTTGTATTTGTCGATTACAAAAAAAATTCGGTCAGAACCTAAGGGTTTTGGGTTTGTTGGGTTCATTTGGGTTGAACCCAAGGGTTTTGGGTTTGTTGGGTTCATTTGGGTTGAATAGATTTCACTTGGATTCATATGGGTTGAACTCAAGGGTTTTGGGTTTGACTTATGTTCATTTGGGTTGAACCCAAGGTCTTGGGTTTGACTTGGGTTCATTTGGGTTCAACCCAAGGATTTTGAATTTCACGTGGATTCATTTGGATCAAACCCAAGGGTTTTGAGTTTAACTTGGATTCATTTGGGTTGAACTCAAGGGCTTAGGGTTTGCACTAATCGGAAGTTAAGCAAATTTTAGCTCCCCATCCGAAAAGTTTAATGTATTAAACCCTAATTTGGGCTAAAACACAACTTTTAAGTTTTGCAAATACCCCCTCCTAATGTCTAGACATTTTTTAGGTCTCTTTGGAGCTGAAAATTGACATTTATTGGTCTAAATATATTTTTTTAGTTTTTCTAAGAAAATTTCTATTTCTTTTTCCAGTTTTCTGATTCTTCATATTTATTTTGGAAAATAATTACAAAACCTAGTGAAAATTGGTATTTTTCAAATTGGAGATTTTTTTTCCAGCCTTAGAAAAAACAAGGAAGGTTTCTAAGAATACAAGAAAAATCTCCCGTTAATTTCACAATTTTTAGAATTTTACTTATTTTTAATAAATTAAATATTAAAGAGTGTATTTAATTAATTAAAAATTAAATATTAATAAAAATATTTTGATTTTTTGTTCAGAAATTTTCTCTTTATTTCTTGAGTCATGATTTTTCTTTGCAAAGTTATGATTTTTTAAGCTTTCTATATTTATTAAAATAGGAAATGAGTTAATTTTCTATTTAACCCATGTAATGGCCCGTCAAGCTATGACACATCAAAGGAATGCGTGGCGGCAAGCGATTGGGGAAGCTTTCCACGCGGGTAGCCACATGCTCCACGGTTTTGACCATTTCATATGGCTGGATCCACGATTCAACTAGATCGTTGCTATCCATTTCCAAAGTGCAGAAATGGGCGCATCGGTTCATCGTCCCCACGCGACGATGGATCGAGGACCGTTCCTGATCTATAGCTAATTTCTCTATGGATCTTTCTACCAAATTTCATGATTTTTGTTACTAAAGCTTCATCAAAGACAGAAGAACAACTCTATATGGTAGATTGAGGGTGATAAAACCATATTCTTCATTAAAGACCAAACCTGAACAAGGAATTAGGGTTAGAGACCCATACCTTGGTCCAAGAAGTGTAAACTCAATTGGAAACATTGTAAAGCTTCACCTTGACTTCAGAGAGCTCTCCCTTTATCCAATTTGGGTTGAAATCGGGGCTAGGTATGACCTTGGTGGAATGGTGACTCGATTTCAAATTGGGTTGAAATTAGGGTTTAGGTTGATTTAAGCCCAATGTAAGTGGAGCATAAGGTTTAATAAAGTCTAATTAGTGTTAGGCTTAATTAGGGTTTAGGTTGATTTAAGTTTAAAGTAAGGCTTAACATTTAATTAAATATAATTAGGGTTAGATATAATTAAGGTTTAAGTTTATTTAAGCCTAATGTAAATATGGCTTAAGGTTTAATTAAGTCTAATTAAGGTTATACTTAATTAAGGTTTAAATGGATTTAAGTTTAATATAAGTAAGGCTTAAAGTTTAATTAAGTCTACTTAGGTTAGACTTAAATAAGGTTTAAGTTATTTTAAACCTACAATAAGTAAGGCTTAAGGTTTAAATAAGTCTAATTACGGTTAGACATAATTAAGGTTTAAATGGATTTATGGCTAATAAAAGTAAGGCTTAAAGTTCAATTAAGTTGAATTAGGGTTAGACTTAATTAGGTTGTAAGTTGAATAATTCCTTATTTCGGTAAGGCTTAAGCTAAATTAAACCTAATTTAGTTAAGTTTTAAGGATAATTAAGTCTAATTTAAGTTAGACATAATTATGGATTAAGATGGATTAAGCCTAATTTAGGCAAGGCATAAGGTGGATTAATTGGGTCTAATTTGGGTTAGACCTAATTATGGTTTAAAGGTTACTTAAGTCTAATGTAAGTAAGGCTTAAGGGTTAATCTGGTCTAATTAGGGTTAGAACTAATTAAGGTTTAAAGATCACTTAAGCCTAATGTAAGTAAGGCTTAAGGATTAATTCGGACTAATTAGGGTTAAACCTAATTAAGGTTCGAAGGTCACTTATGTCGAATGTAAGGAAAGCTTAAGGATTCGGTCTAAGAAGGTTGAGACCTTATTAAGGTTTAAAGGTTACTTAAGCCTAATGTAAGTAAGGCTAATGGGTTAATTAGCTTTAATTAGGGTTTGACCAAATTAAGGTTTAAAGGTCACTTAAGCCTATGTAAGTAAGATTTAAGAGTTACTTTTGTCTATTAGGGTTAGACCTAATTTGGATTTATGTTTACTTAAGCCTAATGTAAATAAGGCTTAAGGTAATTAGATCTAATTAGGATTGGACCTAATTAGAGTGTAGGATTATTTAAACCTGACGTTAATTGGATTTAGGGCTTTGAATTTGATTTAAGTTCAATTTGATTTGAACCCAAGGGTTTTGGGTTTGACTTTGGTTCATTTGTGTTGAACCCAAGGGTTTTAGATTTCACTTGGATTCATATGGGTTGAACCCAAAGGTTTTGGGTTTGACTGAGATTCATTTGGGTTGAACCCATGGGACTTGGGTTTGACTTGGGTTCATTTGGGTTGAACCCAAGGGTTTGGGATTTCACTTTGATTCATTTGGGTCAAACCCAAGGGTTTTGGGTTTAACTTGGGTTCATTTATGTTGAACCCAAGGGTTTAGAGTTTGACCTAATCAGGAGTCAAAGCAGATTTTAACTCCCCATCCCAAAATTTGAATGTATTAAACCTTAATTTGGGCTAAAACACAACTCTTAAATTTTGCAAATACCCCCTCCTAATGTCTAGACATTTTTTGGGTGTCTTTGGAGCTGAAAACTGATATTTTTTAGTCTAAATATAATTTTTTTTTAGCAAATTTCCATTTCTTTTTTCCAATTTTATAATTTTTCATAATTATTTTGGAAAATAATTACATAACCTAGTGAAAATTGGTATTTTTCAATTTGAGGATTTTTTTTCCCAACTCAGAAAAAACAAGGAAGGTTCCTAAGGATAAAAGGAAAATTCCTTGTTAATTTCACAACTTTTAGAATTTTATTTTATTTTTAATAAATTAAATATTACATAGTGTATTTAATTAAAAATTAAATATTATTAAAAAAATTTATTTGTGTTCATAATTTTTCTCTTAATTTCCTGAGTCTTAGGGCAGTTTTATTTTAATTTTAGGATTTTTCTTTGCAGAATTATGATTTTTTTAAGCATTCTATACTTATTTAAATAGGAAATGAGTCAATTTTCTGTTTAACTCACGAGGTGCCCCGTCAACCTACGACACATCGAAGGAATGCGTGGTGACAAGCGATTGGGAAAGCTTTCCATGCGTGCAGCCACGTGCCCTGCGGTTTCTTCCATTTCAGATGGATGGATCCACAGTCCAACTAGATCGTGGTTGTCCGTTTCCAAAGCACGAAAATGGATGACATTGGTTCATCGTCCCAACGTGATGATGGATTGCGGGCCGTTCATGATCTAGGGCTAATTTCTGTGTGGATATTTCCACCAAGTTTCATGAATTTTGTTCCTAAAGCTTAATCAAAGCTAGAAGAACAAATCTATATGATAGATTGAGGTTGATATAACCATTTTCTTCATTAAAGCCCAAACTCAAGTAAGGAATTAGGGTTAGAGACCCATACCTTGGTCCAGAAAGTGTAACCTCAATTGGAAATGTTGTGAAGCTTCACCTTGACTTCAGAGAGCTCTCCCTTGATCCAGTCTGGGTTGAAATTGGGCCTAGGTATGTCCTTGATGGAATGGTGACTCGGTTTCACCTTGGGATAGGTTAGAGCTTGTGGGTTGGCTCAATTTTTTTTGGGGGAGTGTCGTAAGGGTATGGTGAAGCTTTTGGAGTGCTTAGGTTAAGGTTCAACAATATTTTTGCTAACCGAAAAAATTGCCCTGGTTTTATGGTGAGAAATTGGAGCTTTTCAGTGGATTTTTCAGCTGAGTGCACAATGGTTAGAGAACTCTTTCTTATCTTCTCCTCTCTTTGAGAGCTCTTGACCATGGCTTTAAATAGCCATTACAGGTCATAGTTGAGATTTGGTTCAATTGGAGGAGGTAGGAGGTGGCTCAGGGAGTTCAGAGAGGATAAGGAAGGTGGATTTCAGCTTTGGATAACCCATTCTCCCATTTCCATGGTTCCTTCATAATGAGCTTGAGTCTGGTGAAGAAGGAGATTTATGTGAGCTTCTTTCCCATTAGGGAGGAGGTGAGGTGGATGGAAAGCTCAAGAATGAGTTGGATCAACTGATATATCCAAGTTCAAAGGGTGTGATGTGGCATTTGAGTAAGGCGCCACATGCTTCTTTTCCTCATGATGGCTTTAGGTCTTTGGTTAAAAATAATAGCTTCGAATGCCTTTATGGGTTTTTATAGGTTATTTGTGTGATGAAGGGCTTATTGGGTTGTAGGTGACCCAAAAGTCATGGGTAAAGTGGGTTTTTGATTTGGGCCTTCATGAATGGGCTTGGTTTTCCATGTGTAGCCCTTTGGCTAAAACTTTTCATGAAGTGCCTTAATGACTTAATTAATTAGTTAATTGATTAATTAACTAATTAGGTCAAACTCGTAAGGTTGACCATTTGAACCCACTTGGGTATAGGATTGGCCATGTAATGTTAGGTTGACTCTATGGTCAATGTATTGAATATAGGGTCTTGTGTTGGCGAAGGTGAATTTGGGTTGAACCATTGACCATGGTTGACCAATTAGGTCCCAGAGTAGGCCAATTGACCAAGTTTGACTAATTGGGTCTGAGGGTTGACCAACTAACTATGTTTGACCACATGGATCCTAGGATTGACCAATTATATCCCAGAGCTGACCAATTGACCATGTTTGACCAATTGGATCATAGGGTTGACCAATTGACAATTTTTGACCAATTATGTCCTAGTGTTGACCATTTGACCGAGTGACTGACAAACATTATTTGTCAAGTTACTTGCATATATATTTAAGCTTATTTTTTTTAACATTATTCATCCTCCTCAAGCCACTTTTATTAAAGTTCATAACATTATTGATTTTATCATTCTGGCCAATAAAATTTTTTATAGTTTTAATTTCATCCATTCTATTAAAAAATTATATTCTAAAATGGATATTTTAATAGTTGATATGTTTTTACTCAATGATAGAGTGATACATTGAGGCTTCTCTTCTATATTTATTTAATGGATTAAGGTTTGAACTAATAAATTTTTTTTATTATTATTATGAAGAGTTAGCTGAATTTTTTTCTTCTTCTTCTAGTTTACATCAAGGTTGCCCTTTATCTTTCTACTTATTTTTTATTATCATGGATACTTTATCTAATTTGTTGGTTCTTGGGGATCTAAATTAAAACAATGATTATATGTTAAAAGAAAGTTATTTCTCCCTTCTTATTTATGTTAATGACTTATTAATTTTTTGGCCAGGTTTATGCTTTTCTTATTATCAACTTGTTAATGTCATTAAAATTTTTAGTTTGACATTCAATCTTTGTGTTAATTCTCATAAGCCAGTTAAATATTTCTCAATTTTTATGGATCATTTTATTTAGCAACGGATTGAAAATTTTTTTGGTTTTATTTTAAAATATATTATTGAAACATTTTAAGTTCTATTATTAACTCGACAAATTTGCAATTTATAGAATATAACACTTTTTGAAAAACTTCATGCTTAATTATTGGTTGAAAGCTCAAAATCATATATTTTGTTTGTCTATTTCAATTACTTAAAATTACATTTAGAGCAATCTTTGTTATTGGTTGTTCTACCGCTTTGCACAATAAGTATTGGGAAGACCATTTGTTTATCGTTCAATAACTCTTAATCACAATGTTAATGATAAGAAGATGTATAATATTACTTAGAACTCTATTAATTTGCTTAAATTTTATGGTGGTCTTAATCTTTCCTCTTTAGAAAACATTAATGCTAATTAAAAATCTAATGTTATTTATAGGCATAACAGCTCCAATTCCTAGTTATTTAATTAGTTTGTCACTCATTATGGCACTAATTAGTTCAATTATAGTTCTAGAATTTCATATTTTTAAAAAGATGTTACAAAAGTTGCTAAGAAAATTAGAAAATGATTTTCTTTTTCAACGATTAGTAACAACAATTTTCTTTTCTATCAAGATCCATATTTTTATGGTTTTTCATTATATAAGTGTGAAAATATTGTTTTTAAGTGGTTTCTTTCCTCCAAGCATACAAAGCTTAGTGAGCTTATTATTGATGGCAAGCTGTCTTTTTCTAATAGCTTATTGGCTTTGAGTGAGTGTGTTAAGTTAATTTGCAATATTCACATTACTAAGGATTCTTTACTTGCATTTAGAAAGGCTTAAATATCTTATCTCATAAATTTGTTTATAATTTTGATCATTAAAATTTGCAATCATGAGAGTGTAGTAATCTTGTTCGCTATATGGGCATCACTATAAAGCTGGCAATTCATACTTAGAAGGTTATTTGTGGTGGTTTGAAAGCTTGTGAGACTCTTGATATTAGGGAAATTTTAGTTAACCATAATTGTGTTTTTTTTATTAATGCTCTAGAGTTTCATAACAATTTTTTAATATCATTTTTCTCACACATTGTTAAGAGAATGCATATCGGGCGGTAGTTTTTTTTATCATTGCCAAAATATTTCAAGTTCTCAATCATTGTTAAGAGAATGCATATCGGGCGGTAATTTATATTTTGACAATTCAAAATATTGCATCTTATGTTTGGTTTGAGAGAAATAATAGGACATTGAAATGTGAATATAATTCTGTTGAAGTCGTTGTAAATAACATACATTGGATTATTAAGCAAATAAATAGAACATGGAAGTTCAAGCATGATATTTCTGCTCGCATTAGTGAGTTCAAATTCTGTGTGATTTTCTCTTTTTGTTTTTGTTGCTACTATGAAGCTGACTCATTCTCTTTGTTTCTTGAATCTTTATTGTTCTTTCTTTTTACTAAGATGTTCTATCTTCTGAAGATGGTTTTAATTAGTTGAGCTTGTTATTGATGTTCTTACTTTTTACTAAGATGTTCTTTCTTTTTACTAAGATGTTCTATCTTCTTCATGGTTTTATCTCATTTGGAAATGAGATGCATTCTACTTCAATTTTTAAACTTCTTTATTTATTGACTCATTTTTGTCTAAAGTTGAATTATTGGGATAATTACGTAAAGGCCACTCGAAGTATAGTTATTTACAAATTAATCATCCAAGTGATTTTTTTGAAATACCGATTCAATTTATTTATGTGTGTTGCGATCAAACTATTGAGAATTTGATAAAAATAAAAAATAAGGGATGATTTAACCATGAACTTCGATAATTGAGTGGTAATTTAAAAAAGGAATGAAAGAGAATGAGTGATTTTTCAAAAACAAGTCTCATGTAGTTACCCAATATTATTTTATTGGTTTTAGAGCAGCTCTCTAAACATCTTAAATATTTTAACTATTATGTATTATGATGTTCTTTTTATTTTCTTTTCTGTAATTTTTTTTTGTTTTTCATTAAATTACTTTGTTTTGACTGAACATTATTTTTTATTCTTTTAAGTTTATTTTCTTATATATATAATTTTTTTGTTCACTCAATAAAATTTGAATGTAACTTATTTTCTCTTAAATAAAAATAAAAAAAAATTGCTCGATTTCAAATCTTGCGGAGCTTTAGCAGACTTTAAACGGCCATTAACCGCATGGCAACACGGCGTGTCAGAGCGAAACGGTCGCATAACAGAAGAATTAATTATTACGTACGGACACCGCAGCATCCCATCAATCAAGCAATTGAAATTTATCTTTTTATTTTTTTATTATTAAAAAAGTACCCATTAATTTTTTTCATGGTACTTGGCTGACACCTAACGAAGTTCTGCTGCCCAGAAAAACAAAACCCGGGCTGACGGGGACAGATCCGCCGACCACGGCTGGCCCTACGTCAACCTTAACGCCCCTCTGGCTCTTCTTCTCCGATCAATAAAGCTGCTCCTGCCCCCCTTTCTCCCCTCCCAGACCGAGATAAAAACCCTAAACGAGAGAAGCGAGGCATTGATCTCCAACCCTTACTCCCTCATTCTCTCTCCGATCTTCTCCGTGTTTCTTTAAACCTTGGATTGGAAAGAGAGAGAAGGCACAAAAGAAGGGGAAATGGCGGTGGCTTCTAGGGCATCGTTTGGCCTGATGGGGCTCATTGCCCTCATCTTCGGCATCCTCTTTCCCGCTGTCCGGGCTCATGCACCGGCTCCGGCGCCTAGCAGTGACGGTTTGTCATATTCCTCTTTCATGTCTTTGTCATTTTCGATCCATGATTTGTGCATCATTTTCGTTTTAAGCTGGAGCTAAATTATTTCTCTTATAATTTGGGTTGCAGGGACATCTTTTGACCAGGGCATTGCATATGTGCTGATGCTGGTGGCTCTGGTTCTCACTTACCTCATTCATCCCCTGGATGCATCCTCCCATTACAGGCTCTTCTAAATCTTTTACAGGGATGAAGTGGGAGAAATTGTAGTGGTTGTGGAGATGATTACTTGATAAGCTTATTATGCAATTTAATTTATATTACGGCATCTAGAAATGTGGATTTATTGGCATGTTTTAGCGCTAGAAGTATGTTCCTCGTGTTAAATACTGCTTTCTCTTTTTTTTAATTTACTGATTACTGGATTATGAAGTAAAATTAGAATGAATTTATGGTTCATTGTGGACTGAGAAAATGTGGATCTTGATTTCTTGCTTTTTCTTTCATTATGATAGTGGGACGTGGAATAGGTAGCGGTTCAATCGACCAAATCGGCTTCTCCAGGAATTTACAGAGAAAGAAAGTCATAAATTGGAAAAAATATTACATCACTACTACTACTACGCACGCAGAAGCCAATGAAATCACGTCACGACATCCCGCGCGACAGGGAAAAAAAAAACGGCGCACTAATATGGGGAATATTCTTCTCGGTGTTATTCAGTTGTTATTGCGTGTTATTCATGTGTTATTGATGTGTTATTGTGTTATTATAATACCAAGAATATTCTCAGGACATAATAACACATGAATAACACACAATAACACCTGAATAACAAGGGAAATATTCCCGACAGAGCGGCGCAGTAACACGAGGGAATATTCTCCCCCGTGTTATTCATGTGTTATTGTGTTATTCATGTGTTATTCATGTATTATTGATGTGTTATCGTATTATTATAACACTAGAAATATTCCCAGAAAACAATAACACATGAATAACACACAATAACACATGAATAACACCGCCGTTTTTATTCCCCGTGTTACTCCGCCGTTTTTTTTCTCTGTTGTGCTGGGTGTCGTGACGTGATTTCATTGACTACGCACGTCACTATATATGCTTAGTAATGATGTAATATTTTTTCCATAAATTGGCCATTCATGATTTACACTTCTTTTTTTATGAATTGGCGGATTTATAATACATTTTCTGAAAGGGTGGGTGTTAAGCATTCTTTTCCGAATTCTCATTCCCTCTAAGCGTCTGGATATCAACGCTATTTTAAAAAAAATTTCAGTTTAAAATTCTTGGCTAATTAAATAGATTCTAATTAGATTCTTTTGCCATACAACCGATCAAAGCAAAATAATATTGAAAAAAGTAAATCAAAACAGCATTAGCTCCAAGAATGAAAACTCGCAAGCAATGAATCATAAAAACCCGAACCTCCAAATAAGAAAAATGACAATTGTTCTTAGAATCACAAATTGTCGAGCAAATGACAAACTTCAATTCGAATAGCAATCACTTCATAAAATCAAGCAATAGACACAACTTCCCAATATTTGAAATTGATGAATCCCTATCCCAAACAATTCCAAAATAGAAGAGGAAGAGAATGGTAATCACATTTCACCTAATAAACAGAATGAAAAGACAGAAATACCCTGGACAAAAAACTTACCAATACAAGCATTAAAATTCTTTCCAGGAAATAATGAATATAAAAATATTTAAAGGATTGGTTGAATTTTAATATAAAGTTGAAAATTATCACAGATCAACCAAAACAGAATTTCTAAGAAAAAATCAAATATAAATATGTTCTTATAAAAAAAAAACATTAACAAAAGAAATGATATACAAAAAAGTGAATCTTAAAAACAGATAAAAACTAACAAAAAGCCTTTCTGTCACAACAACCAAACCAACTCTTCCTGCCACTACATATCCACCAAGAGCAACAAAATATATTCCAAAAAAATGCCTCAAATCATCTCAATATAGCAAGTTAAAATTAAGGATACCCCAAATTTTTGCACAAGCCAACAATGCATTCATTAAATAGAAGCATAACAGAAGGATGTAAGGAAAAATCAAGAAACAGGTAGGATCGAAAGCAAAGAGAGGGCACATCAACCTCTCAATGCTAAACTCGACGAACCTCCAAATGAAGAATCCAAAATTTTTAAAGAAACTACATATTATAAAAAATCTTAATGTATTTGGAATATCATTCTTACATCTTTGTTTATTGTTTTTTTGTTTAAACATTTTCAAAAGAACTTTTTTAGAAATTATCTCATGCGATGCATTAAATTTATTAAAATTTATATTATTCCTTTCAAAATGAATCTCATAAGCAATAGTTTGAATAACTTAAATGTGGAGTTTCTTATAAATTTTGCATCTTATACATTTAGCATGATAAAAAATTTAAGAAAAAATTTCTAGTAACAATGAAAAGTCCACTAATCGGATTGCAATTCTTCAATAAATTATGAGAGAAGGAACATTCAAAAAATAAAAGATTATGTGTCTTCAAACTAATAATGCATAGAAAGCAATTAAGACTAGCATTAACACCCTTGGAGTTATGCATATCACTAGTTTTAAGACCAACGATAAAAATTCTCGGTGAAAGCAAAACCATTTTAATAAAATAGCCTTTATATTAAACTAATTTGTTCCAATCTCTGATGGGTAAGGTCTCATAAGAAAACGATAAATAGTTTGTTGTGATAATAATCATTTCCTTTCCAAAGGCAACTAACACAATCACTGATAAAAGGGATTATTTAAATAAGAAGTAAATAACAATTGAAAACATTTTAATGTCAAGGAAAAAACCAAGGGCTATGAACTACAACATCTTTTATTTTGATAAATTTATGTAAATGAAACCCTTTGATTGCCATATTACAATATTTCTCAAATAAAAAGCATCCCTTAAGCCATAGATCAAAGAAGAAAAGAATATTACTCCTAGAACTAACTTGACATAAAAGACATCTTCTAACTTTAAAAGTAACTTTGGTAAGATTTTTCCAAAAAAAAGTAGAGATTTTAGATAAGGAATTGATCAAAATGGTACCATAATTATCCATACCCCACTTAGCTAAAAAAATTTCGAGTTGAAATGCCTCCAAATAGCCTTCTCCTTATACATCAAATTAATATTATCTAAAAAAGTGATATAAATACCTCCTAGAAATTTAGAAAAATAAGTAGTTTTCCAAAAAAAAATAGTTTTTATTTTTGTCACTATTATTATGAAAAAGAAACTTAATAATCAAAGAAGAATTTTCTTCTAAATATATTTAGGCAAAGAAGTGGAAAAAACCAATAATATAGACAAATTTTAATGGTCTAAGTGATTACATGAAAATGACCAGCTATAGTTTCAACTTTTTGCTTCCAGCCAACTAACCATTTATGAAATTTATCAATAATAATATGCTAGTCCATTACATTCAGCTTAGAACAATTAATAATAAAACCAATATACTTCTACGGTAGTGGCTTGGTATTCATACCACTAATTTACATAATGTTTGCTGAATAAAAGAATCAATAGTATTATGTAAGAAAATAGTAGACTTAGAGAAGTAATTAACTAAATTAGAAGCATGACTAAATTTATTTGGAACATTAGCAAAATGATGCATAATGGGAGGAACAATATCCTTAAAGAATAAGAGATCAACTATATATATATTCTTAATAGCTAGCATAAAGGAAAGGGAATCTATAATGATAGCCAATAAATAAGGTGAAAGTGGGCAACCTTACCTGAAACCAGAAGAAGAAGCAAAGTGACCACTCATTTCACCATTTTTAATAATATGAAAATAAACATCATCCATGAAAATTTTAATCCAATGAACAAAACCAACATGAAAACCCAATCTAATCATTCTATTATAAAAATCATAATTAACTTTATCAAAAGCTTTAAGTCAAATTTAGAGGATAATCTCTTACTAGAATAAATCGAGTTAAAACTATATAAAAGCTCATTTGTCAAAATAATACTATCGGTAATATCTCTCTTTTTAATTAAATAAGCATAATTAGCATTGATAATACTCAAAATTATGGGTTTAATCCTATCATCTAATAACATAACAATAAATTTATAAAAAGTATTACAATAGAGACAGGACATAAATCATCTAAGAACTTCACATCTTACCTCTTGTGAATTAAGGTGATAACAATATGTTTGACTTTATTAGAAAGCTTATGAGTATTAAAAAAAATACTTTATAACATGAATACAATCTTCCCAAATAATATTCCAAGAATCTTTATAAAAAATTTTAAGAAAAAGTCATTAGATCCCAGAGATTTACAATTTCTAGTAGAATAAAATGCACTTTAAATATCTTTATCAGAGTAATCCCATTTTAAGGCTTGACAATCGAATGAAGAAATTTATCAATAANAATATCTTTATCAGAGTAATCCCATTTTAAGGCTTGACAATCGAATGAAGAAATTTATCAATAAAAAGAATTTTATATAAAAAAAGAGGTAGAAATATCAACATAATTATTAAGCATAGATTTAAAAAAATGGATGGCTTCATTGACAATATCTTTTTGACATTGTAAGAAAATTTTATTGATTAATTTGTATTTAATAAAGGTAAAGTTATTTTTAATTCTAATCTCTTGATACAAAATCTTTTGTCAACTTCATCTTTGAATAACCATTCACACAACCATTTGCTTTAACACTTTATAATTAAAAGAGAGAGCATTATGGAGTTTTTCATAGTTAAAAGAGGCTTGACTAAGTAAACATTTATAAAGAGGATTGATGCCCAAATTAGTCATAATAATACTACGTTTACTTTGTATCTGAGTAATGTAATTAGAAAGATAGTTAGATTTATACCAATTTCAATGCTTAGAAGCTTCTTTGACATGCTTAAGTTTATTGCAAAGGGTAAATAAGGAAGCTCCTTTAACATTATTAAAAAAAAACCAAAGTGAACACTCTAATAATTCATATCACAAAATCTATGCTTCAAAACACAACAAGACTCTAAATAAATAGAAATAGGAGAACGATCAAAGGTGAAATTATCCAAAATAAAAATAAATAAATAAATAAGAAAAGAATACACCCAGGAAGCATTGCAGAAAGCCCTATAAAGAAGGTATCTTATAAGATTAACACCAGTGTTTTGTAATTCAAAAATATTACAATTAAGAATACAATTATGAAAATCAATTAGCTTATAAGGAAAAGTTGGAGACCTTTTACCTTTTCACTAACTCTAAGAATACAGTTAAAGTCATCTAATAGAAGCCAAGGATAATTAATGTTAGAGCAAGATAAGAAAACAAAATTCAAAAGATCCTTTCTAACATTGGCCTTATAAATTTGATTGTTGAAGAGAAAGTCACATGCCCATATATATATATTGACATTTGACTTCCAAATCAGTAAAAGAAAGAATCTCAAAGTTCCATTTAACGTAAATACTCGCATTTTTAACAAAGTTATTCACACTACCTTGTCGGCCGCTAAACATGCAGTTGGTAGTTTTGAATATATATATA
>NEWO01000146.1:179029-193764 GCA_003013225.1 Phalaenopsis aphrodite | reverse complement strand
TATATATATGTAAAAAAAGGTTTTGTGAAAATAAATACTAATTGGGTGGTATGTATATAAAACTCCCGTTATTATTATTATCATTATTTTGTTATGCTGCAACGAACAAGAAGGAGGGGGGAAGCGTACCTGAACGAAGTTTTACCGGAGGAGGTTCACCGGAGGGAGGACGGCTCGCCGGAGATGAAGGATAAGCTCGCCGCTTGTAACGTCAAGGAGAAAAGAGTAGGGAGAGGTTGCTTCACGGGTAGAGAAGAAGAATGGAGGAGGGTGAGAGCTGCTTAGGGATAAAGTGTAGAGGATCCAAAATTGTGAGATGTGGAGAGAGGGAGTTGGGTTGTTATATAGGAGAAGGAGAGAGAGAGAAAGAAAGAGAGTGAGAGAGAGGGAGGCGTGGGAGTGGGAGAGGGAGAGAGGGAGAGAGGGAGAGAAGAGATTTTTTTTTTTAATTTTCATGTTGGCTGCGACGAGAAGGGGAGAGAGAGGGAGGCGTGCGAGAGAGAGAGAGAAGAGATGGTTTTTTCTTTATTTGGATGGGGGAGAGTGTGTGTCATGCGCTGCAGATCACGCATGAGTATTAGTGGGAATTAGATTATTTTATTTTATTTATATATACTACTACTACTAATAATAATAATAATAATATTATTATTATTATTATTATAATATTCCCCGCAATTTTTGCCCAGATATGACCTCGCGGTAAAATTAATATCTTCCTTAGATAAAATCGACGTTCCGGACGTATCGCATAGTCTGTTTCATCATCCGGGGTCGTTTCAGATCACATTTTCAGTAAGCAAGTTCAACAATGATAATTCACACATTTTTTAGCCTGCCTGTGAAGCCGTGGCAAAATCAATGTCCTCCCTAGATGAATTTGATGTTTCAAACACACTTGTGTAATCCATTTCGTCGTTTAAGGTTATTTGACAACCTCGTCGACGATCGGGTCAAAAATGCGTCAAATTTAAATTTTTGTTGAAATTTTGGTTCGTGACCGGTTTTTTTGAAAATTAATTTTAATTTTGATTAATTATAAAACAAATAAAGGTGTGGGTGATGTGAATTTTGACATTTATGTGCGTCAACTGGCCAAATCATGATATTCGTGCGTGAATGTACGAAAGTCGTAATAGGTGTTCCAACGACTTCTAAACCTTATGGGAACTTAGCCTTGAATCCTCACAAGTTGGTTATAGCCTTCTAAGTGTTGGAGGTATATGACCAGCCACGTAGGGTTTCAAAGAGAGCTAGGAGCTGGTTTAAATTTCTATATAGGTGGGTTCCATCTCTAGTTTTCTAAGATAGTCAATGAAAAATTCTATGGCTAGATACTAAGCACTAAGAGGAAAGAAAGACCTCACCAAAAAATGAGCAACTGCTACAACGTCAACTAACTCTTCCTCATGTATTATCTCTTTTCCTTTAGTTGGCGGAGCAACTGTGACAACGGTGGTGCATCCGATGGTAATAGCAAAAACAGTCCTGAGGGAAATCTTAACATTTGTAGCGTCAGACCCCACATTAATAGATGAGTTATTTTTTTCAAATGTCCTCTAAAGAGGAGAGAATTATGTAGCGGGCTTCAAATTGAACTCCACAACAGGCTTAACGGACTTGTTCATTTCAGGCTTCATCACTACGACGACCACATCCCCGAACTTGGTTCCAGCAATGTCGAACCCTTGTCCAAATTTAATGACTGTCAGGTCAGGCAGCTCGTTCCTGTTGACAACAAACTCTACTCTGGTGGTGAAAGAAAAGATCAACTTTGGTGAATACATTGTCCCCGTCATTTGAAGAATTTCCAAAAGTCAGCAACGTCCCGTGCCTTGTAGTTTCAATGGAAGTTCTCAACTTAACGCACTTGTACTGTAAACGAGGCATCCTTTGAAATTTAAGCATTTGATTTTTTTTAATTTTTATTTTTTGTTTTATTATTGGAAGTTTTATTTTGATTTGAAATTTTTACAAAATTTGTTTTGTTTGGAGTTAATTGGAAGGTTGTTAGAGTGAAATTTCAATTTGACCTGTTTGCAACAAGTCAAACCCAAAAGAGGAATGAAGTGTCAGACCTGATCTGAGATTTAGAGGAGATTGATTTCGCATTGAACTCACTTCAATAGACCGCTCCTATTCTAACACACCTATTGGGGGTCCACCCCATTTTTGGGAGGTGGAAGGATCCCGAAACCTCTCTGTTTAGGGATGTCTAAACTGTGGCTCCATAATCCAAGAAGAGTTGACTATACTTGTTCAAGGCAGAAATGAGCGAGGTATGCCAACGAAAGAATGGTAGTTTGGTCCACAAGGGACGTGGTCTCGCTACCGATTTATGAAAGCAAAACTATTTGATCATTGAAGGAGAGAGGAACTAGTCTCTAGCGGAGTCGCCAGAAATTATCTGCCGTCAAACATGGAGTTAGTAGTTTTAAAAATATAATTTATATATATATATATATATATATATATATATATATATATATATATATATATATATATATATATATATATATATATATTTGAAAAGCAGCATTTAAAAAAATACAACTTCGAACCGATTTCATATATTTAATAGTTTAAATAAATGAACATAACATCGCAAGTGATGCATCTATTCCAAGGAATGGATACTTTTTTTGGTAGTGAGACTCGATTAAATAAACTATATAATCTATGACATTCGTTTCGATCTGTGAAACTGTTCATGTTAACCAACAAATTCTCCTATTTAATATAGAAGACTAAATAGAGTTTATAATAAGCTGGGTTTAAAAATTCCCTATAGAGACAAGCATCTATAGTTAATTTACATTCTATGTAACCAAAGTCGTTTAAGAATACTCTTGATTCAGATTAGTAATTATGCCTTCAAGAATTTTAATGTTAAGATCCTATGGTTCCATCATTTCGGTACTATTATTTTCTTTTGAATTTACTTAGTCTAAAAGAGTTGTTAAGCTCATTGAAACTGGGGAGATCTCGTTAGCAACCGTGGGTTACCTCATCTGAGAGACTCTCGTAAATTCAAAAGAACATATTATGTAGTTTGTTTTCTTTTGAAAAGGTTGTTTCATTTTGAAAAAGTTTATCTTAATTTTGGAAGTTGTTTGTTTTGGCTTTTAAAAAGTGTTTCAACCAAGCATGTATGATACGTTAAAGTAGTAGTAAAATTACAGAATAAAAATGATAAAAAATAAATCATAAATGTGTACCAGCAATCTTCTCGCTGATCCTGCTGGAATTAGAGCTATCAAAAAAGCTCGTTGTTTGCGAACAGCTCGTGTTCGGCTCGTTAAATAGCTCGTGTTCGTCTCGCTTGTTAAGTAAATGAGTCAAACATGAACAAGTTTTTAAAGCTCGAATTATAAACGAGCCGAACAAGAACAACTCTTTGTTCACTTGTGTTTGGCTCGTTTTAGCTCGAAATAATAATAATAAAAATTATACAATTTTTTATATAAAAATATATTACACATATTATTTATATAATAATATATTATATATATTTATATCTAAGTTTAAATCGTAATTGCTCTTGTGGTAATGTGGTTATGCACCTTGTTTTGCATACATTTGGTTCAGGTTCGAATCCAACACTCTACATCTATTTTTTCAGTTTAATTTTAATGAATCAATTTTGAGCCGAACACAAACACATTATTCACGAGCTGTTTTCCAACACGAGTCGATTTCGAACGCGAACAATTTCGAACAAGCCAAACACGAGCCTAACCTGAGCTGGCTAAAACTCGGCTCGTTTATAGCCCTAGCTGGAATGTTAGCATCTGTAATCATGTATATGTGCATATATACATAGTTTGATTGTTATTTATTATTTAATTTATTGTTAGTATTATATGTGTTGATACTATTAATATTTAATGTTTTCGATGTCGTTATTGTTTATATGTCGTTATTTATTATTATGTATATGCTATTATTGTGATTTATATATATTTATTATTATTGTTATTATTATTATTATTATTGTTACTTGCTATATAGCATATATATTACTACTATGATTTATATATTATTATCATTAGTATCTCTATTATTATTATTATTATTATTATTATTATTATTATTATTATTATTATTATTATTATTATTATTATCTATTTATACATATGTTTATATATTATTATCATCATTTTTTATTATTTATTATGTATTTATATTGTTATTATATTTTCTTTTTATTTACGTATATACACTTATATATATTATCATCTTTGTTATTATTATTGTTATTAATTTGTATTATTATTATTATTAGCATGAATATTTATATAGATATATATTTTTTATTATCATTTATTTATTTTTATCGTTATCATATGTATGCACTTTAAAGAAGATGTTAGGGGTATCTGTTTCTTGAAGCTATTAATTTGAGACTACTTGAGGTTTTCTGTTACTTTGTTTTCACATTAAAGAAGAATGGTCTGGAAGCTCGCATCTTATTGGATACAGAACTTGAGTGCTCACATTCTGTTGGGTTCACTAATTCATTAGTTACTGTTTTGACTCCTTTTATGACTATGAGTGCTCTAGAGTTAATTGAATTACTTTACCTGTTTTACTTTTGATTTTTATTGTCAGGTAGCTTATGTCAGATTTTCCCATGGACTGTGAGTCACTCCTTGGCTGCCACTGTTTCTATTGCTATTTTATTTGGCTTTGAGGGTTAATCAGCTGGAAAATTGGATGGCTATTATGTTTGGTTTGAGTGCACATTTTCATAAAATTTGGACTCATCTTCGATTTACTTACTCTCGGATTACCTTTTTTTTTGTTATACATGTAATTTTGGGTATACACTTATGTTGGTATACTTCTTTTGGTTTCTTTTACATGTATTTTCTAATTTTTTTGGGTGGAGTTGTAATTCGGGTACGGGAACCCCCTATTAGATGGGGATCCACTATCCCACCACTTAACTCTGTATCTTTTCCTTTGATCAACGCGTAAGAAGCCACGAGTTGCTTTTTTAATATATATATATATATATCTATATATTATCTTTTTTATTTTTATTATTATTATTATTATTATTATTATTATTATTATTATTATTATTATTATTATTATTATTATTTATGACTGTATATATATATATATATATATATATATATATATATATATATATATATATATATATATATATATATATATATATATTCAAATATTTAAGTGTAATATGTTTTTTATTTGTTATTATTATTATTATTATTAATTCTTAACATTTGGGTGGTATATATGTAAAAAAAGGTTTTGTGCAAAAAAATACTAATTGGTTGGTATGTATGTAAAACTCCCTTTATTATTATTATTATTATTATTATTATTATTATTATTATTATTATTATTATTATTATTATTGTTTTGTTATGCTGCAGGGAATATGAAGAAGAAGGGGGAAGGGTACCTGCTCGAAGCTTTGCCGGAGGGAGGGCGGCTTGTCGAATAAAGCTTGCCGCAGAGGAAGGAGAAGCTCGTTGCTTGTAATGCCAAGTAAAAAGGAGTAGGGGGAGGTTGCTTCACGTGTGAGAGCTTGCTTATGGATAAAGTGGAAATGCTCCAAAATTGTGAGATGTGGAGAGAGGGAGTTGGGTTGTTATATAGAGAAGGACAGAGAGAAATAGAGAGAGAGAGAGACGTGGGAGAGAGAGAAGATAATTTATTTTTAAATATTTATGTTCGCTGCCATAAGAAAAGGAGAGAGAGAGGGAAGATATTTTTTTTTAATATGTTGGCAGCATAAATGGGAGAGGGGGAGAGAGGGAGAGAGAGAGAGGGGGGCGTGGGAGAGAGATAGAGAGAGAGGGAGAGAGGGAGAGAGGGAGAGAGAGAGAGAGAGTTGTGCATGGTTTAGATAGGATTTATGATATTTTTTTTTATTTGGATGGGGGCACGTGCGTGAGATGAGATATGAGAGAGAGAGAGAGAGAGAGAGAGTGAGTGTGTGCGTGTCATGCACTCCAGATCACGCGTGCGCATAAGTGGAATATGATTTTTTTTTATTTTATTTATATAATAATAATAATAATATTATTATTATTAAAATAATAAAAATATTTTTATTATTATTATCTTTCCCACATTTTTCGCCCGGATATGCCCTCACGATAAAATGAACGTCTCCCTCAGGTAAAATTGACGTTCCAGACATGATCACACTGTCTTTTTTATCATCCGGGTCGTTTTGGATCACTTTTTCAGTAATCAAACCTAAAAATGAGAATTCATGAATTTTAGCCCGTTACGGGAACCATGGCGAAACGAACATCCTCCACAAATCAAATCGATGTTGTGGACGCACTCACATAATCCGTTTCGTCGTTCTCGGGGTTAACTGGACAACCAAGTTGACGATCGGGTCAAAAATGCGTCAAATTTAATTTTTGTCAAAATTTTGTTTCGCGATCAGTATTTTTGGAAATTAATTTTAATTTTGATTAATTATAAGACACATAAAGGTGTGGGTGATGTGAATTTTGACATTTATGTGCGTCTGCTAGCCAAATTGTGATATCCGTGCGCGAATGTACGAAAGTCGTAATGGGTGTTCCTGAGGCTTCTAAATCTTTTGAGAACTCAGCCTCGAATCCTCATAAGTTGGTCATAACCTTCAAAGTGCTTGAGGTTTTTGACCAGCCAGGTAGAGTTTCGAAAAGAGCTAGGAGGTGATTCGAATATCTATATAGGTGGGTTCCATCTCTAGTCTTATAGGATAATCAATGAAAAGTCCTAAGGCTAGATCCTAAGCACTAAGAGGAAGAAAAACGTCACTAAAAATGAGGTCAACATACCTTCTTTATTTAAAAAGTATAATTCTATTAATATAGAAATTATTAGAAATAGATAAAAGAGAGAGCTTAGTTTCAATAAGTTAAATCATATAAGCACAAGTCTCAAATAATTGTGTAACAATCAAGAACATGGGTTTTATTATTAAACACACGAGCATTCCAAGCAAGCTTAAAAAATAAAAAATAAAGAAAAATTAAACTAAAAAAAAATAATGCATAACATATCTTATTACCAACTACCATGTTTTTAAAAAAGACCAAATGTAGTTTAAATATTTCATTTTTTAAATAATTGAATATGATATTAAATGTATTATGTCATCTCAAAATATGAGAATATCACTTGAAAATAAGTTAAATTATTCAACTTAAAAAATTAGAATATTTGTTTTGTTTGTGAAAATGCTAACATATCTTTGTTGACATCATTTTTGGTGAGGATTAGTTTTCTTCTGAAGCTTAGAATCTAGTCACAGTACTTTTCTATTGATTATTCTAGAGGACTAGTGATGGGACCCACCTAACTTAGTAACCCAAACTACTTCTTGACTCTTTTGTGAAGTCCCACATTGGTGGTCTCAAATCCTCAACTCTTGGTTGAGATGACTAGAACAGACATGTTGAAGCTAAAAAATGAGTTACTATATGATCATAAAACTCTAGAGATGCCTTGTTCATCTTCTTCAAGCACCATTCACCATAACTTTTACCATCACTAATCGCGCGAGAATTTTTGTAGCTTAATAATAATGATGCAATGTAACCCAAACTATAATTTAATTCTAATGAAAATAATTTATCTTTAAAAAACTCTATTAAAATCCCAATTCCCGTTTACATATAACGCAAGTATATGTATCGTTCAAGTAATATAGGGCTCTAATGGAGTCCTAGATATCGATCCCACAGAGAAGCTAGAAATATATATAAGCTAGCTAATTATATTCTATTATAAAATAAAAATAAAAATAAAATTAAATTAAAGTAAAGTGCGAAGTTTGAAATTAAACTACTTAAGTGAAATGCTTCTAAATATGCAGATGTACGACTATAACAAGTAAATTAAACTAGATGTTAAACTTTCAAAAGTAAATTATTGAAATAAAATAAAAATTTTTGTGGATGAAATGTTTAAGTATGAGAAAACATCATTCCCCATTACAATGAAAACATGACTTGTGATGAAGTTGAAATTATTTGAAAAATATATTTGAAATTTATTTTGTGTCAAATAGGAGCAATCATATTCTCTACCCTCTTCCAAGCACTATAAAGAACATTGACTAATCCAGAGTTTGGTCTCTAATTCCGTGGTTAGGATGGAAGGATACCAATTGTCACTCTAGAGCTCCCACTACTCCCTCCCCTGAGGGCTAACATGCTCGCATTAGTTTCCAATCAACTGAATTAAATTTGGGATTCTAATTTATCACCTCAAAATCTTCCAATTCTACATCCAACAAAGTATATTTCTCTATTTATTTGCACCCAATCCCATGGATGAAATACTCTCCAATTAAATTAAATGTGATTCTCCTTTTGTTGTAGAAATCATATCCCCTTTTTAGAACATATAATTCTTAATTCATTTTAACAATTCAATTGGTCATATCGAAAAGTAAATAAAGATCGGAGTTTAAATCATTACAAATTATTGACATTTAAAATTGTGAAAAATAAAATCAATTATTCAGAAAATCATTTTTTGAAAGTAGGAGAAGGATAAAGAAGACTACTCAGAATTCATGAGAATGATACGATAAAACACGGATTTCATATATTAAAACAAGTTTATAAACAAAAGAAATGAAAAGTACAACTTAACTCACATTTCTTCCCAAGCAAATCCTTGGAAGTTCTCTCCATGCCTTTCCCTCTTTACAATCTCTCTCAATTATCTCTTAGAAATATAATGAAGAAGAAATCCTCTCATTCCCTCTCCTCTTGCAACCCCTAGAAGAAAATCTCCTCCTTTTTCTCTCTCTAACTCATGCATATCCTCTCTCTCTAACTTTTTCATCCCCCTTTCTAAGTCCCTTCAAAAGTTCCCTTTTGTTGGCTTCCTCTCCTCTCTGAAAAGAGTCTCAGTTTCCTCCAAAATTCAAAAGTCAAAACTTTGAATTTCAAAAGATGTGTCTCCTTGATACAAGAATCAAATCTCTTCAAATTGGAATCTTTCAAAGTGTCTACATGCATTGAATCACTCCATGGGGTGCTTAGAACAAGTGTCCCTTTGAAAATTAACGCAAAATTCGTCTCAAACTGTCTTAATTTGAAAATGTCATGTTTGGTGCATGATGCGCCAATCTGGCGCATCATGCGCTAGTGCTCTAGATTTTGGCGCATCATGTGCCAAATCTCAAAATTGGCTGTTTTTGCTCCAAATTTCGATTTTTTTGCCATTTTTACCCCAAATGCATAAAAATGGTATAACTACAACAAAAACACAAAAACACCTTTTTTTAAAGTGCAATATCACCAAAAATAGACATAAAAAGGGTACTTAAAACAATATATTATTTTTGTGGATCAAAATCCCTCAAACTTAAATGTTACTTGTTCTCAAGTGACACTTTTATTACATAAAAGCATATGAATTTAGGATAGAGATTAACTTATCACTTATATACTTTAGTTCAATAAATAGAATAACAAAATTTAAGAAAAACATTTAATAACTTAGGTTCCAACTCCAAGTTTAAGAACATCTAGTAATCAAATTTAAGATTTCTGAATCTCTGTTCTTTTCCAGAAGAATTGGAATTTGTCATGCTAAAGAAATTTAGAATATTCATATGAACAAGAACTTCATAAAAACATTAATAGAAATGCTACTAATACTTCAGTACAAGTTTAGAAAGTGTAATAAAGCTCTTTCCTTAAGTTGATTCAAGTGAAACAAATTTTTGATTAGACATCTCCTCAAGCCTCTCCTCACCTATTTTTTTTCTTTTCTTTTATTTTCTTTCCTTTTTTTTTTCTTTTAGGATCTTTTTAATCATTTCTTTTCTTTTTTTTTTCCTTTTTCAAGTGAGGATTACTATATCTAGATAACCTTTAATAGTTTTGAACTTCACTATTTTCTTCTTAAAGTCAAAACTCCACATCCCTCCTTACTTAATAAAGTTATACTAATTTATGATTTTTCATGAAGTCTCATTCTTACATGAAACTCTAAAATTCTTAACATTTTAAAAATAAAAATTTCCTTTACTTAAAATAGAAAAACATAGTCTGACCTTATCATACCAAATATCTTTAACTTTAAAATTGACCTTCATTATTAAATTTTTTTCCCTAAATTTACTATAATATTTATAAACATAAGTATAGTCATTTAAAGTTAAATCTTAAAATCCCAAGTCAAGTTAAATAAATTTTGAAAAATATAGTTACTTAATGTCAAATAAAATTTAGTTTTCTCTATTTCAAAAGAAATTTTTCTTTTCCCCCAAACTTAAATTTTTAAATGATTTTAAAAGCATTTTAGTACAAAATTTTAGTTGGTGAAAGAAAACAATAAATGTATGAAAACAAAAACTAACCTGTAGAGGATTTATGATCATGAAATTGGTTATGGTATACTGCAGGTACCAACTGTAAAACTATATGTAGGCTTTGAAGCATTAAATACAACATAATATATTCTAAAGAACTTGCTGGTAATTAAACACATAAATAAAAAAACTGAAAATACCATATTCGACAAGCTCAAACTGGAAATACTATAACTAAAACTGAAAAGTAAACAATCTATAATTACTATTATAAACTGCAAGTCCATAACACAACATAAAAAGTCTTTGCTACAACAAGTTTTCCAAATAAAAGTACACCAAAATAAAAACACAAACACATCAAAATAACTAAACAAGACTCATAAAATATCAATCTTCATCTCCTTCCACTCCATCATCATCATCATCATCATCTTCTTCTTCTTCTTCTTCTTTTCTTGCTTCTTCATCACGAATGGGAGCATAGGGGACAAAGCTGGGGCAAACAGGAAAGTTCACGTTTGGTTCACCTATGAAGTGTCTAACCATAGCATTTTGAAAATCTATATCATGTTGAACTCTCCTCTGTTGAAATTCATCATTATATGCATTCCTTGCATCTATCTCTCCCAACTGAGTTTGTGTATTAATAATATCATATTGTTGAATCAGAAGTTGGTCCATAACACCTTCCAAAGATGCAACACTAGAAGTAGATGCCCCAGCAGCAGATGTAGAGGGCATATCCCTTCTTCCACTTCTAGACTCAACAGATGATTCTACTCTTTAAATCATGTGTTTCCCAATTGGATTCTGCTGTAATCTTTATTCATTTCTATAGGATTCAACTCCTGATTGTTCACATAAAATGTAAATCAGGGCAAGATAACCCATGCCTCCAGTAGTAGCACTACCAGCAATCCTCCGTGTGTAATGAACTATAAGTGCACCAACGTCTATTTCTTTCATATTCTGAATGCAATAGTTCAATACAACTCGATCCTTTGTAACATCAGCAAGATGATTTGTAGGTAAAAGTCTGGTAGAGATGAAATGGTGCCATATTTTTTATTGAATAGTTAACATGGAAGCAGGGAGGTTAACTGTATTGTAATTCTTTATCTTCCATTCTTCTCTTCCATCAGTAAAAAAAGCGATAACTTCTTCCAATGATGAATCAGTGATAGAAAACGTGGCATATTCATCATGGAAGACATTTCTAAGCCCATAAATTGCATTGATCCTTTCAGAGGCAAACTCGACTTGTGTACCACTCACTAAAATGTGATCTTTTGCAGTGAATCTTAAGTTCGCATAAAACTCCTGGACCATAGGGAAGATCGCCACAACAGTGAAGTAGCAGAGTCGCTCCGAATTTATGGCGCTAATAAACCTTTCGACCTCGCCTCCTGGGTTTGCAAACGCCCGCTCTTGGATCATTCTTTTGTTCTCAAATAAGATATTGTAACTATGTTGGGCTTTAAAACTAACAAATCGTCGAGCATCAAATTCATCGGTCGACCTTCCTTTCTTAACTCAGGAAGCCATAAAAAATTCTATGAAAATCCAAATAAATTCCAAATAAATTACTAAATCAAAAATCTAACTCGCTAAGTAAGATTATTTGGTAAGAAACTTTTCACCATGAGTTTCCTTCAAGCATTTTCATAAAAAATCTCATTTTTTAGATCTCCCAAAATTCATGGTGAAAATAAAAAATTTTTAAGTTAAAAGTGAAGTTCTTACCAAGAGAAAATGAAATCTATGATTTTTTTCCTTTGAATCATTCTCTTTAGCTTGCAATGTGATGCCCTAGATCAAAGTATTGAGGTAGAAGATGACTCAAGCTAAAAAAATGGAGGTTGTTCGTGTGATTTTGTGGTTTTATAGGCAATATAGCATGTTCGGACATTCGGCCATCACACGCCAATGCTATGTAAGTTAGCGCATTATTCGCTAGAGCGTATTTTTGCCCGATTTCGGTTTTTGTGGAAAACTATTCCGTACCACTTTACATCAACCTCTATTTGACTCAAATAAACCTTTCTAAGCATAATTAAACATCAAACTAACACTATTTTTTTACAAATAACACAAAACTCACATTTATATATAAAAGCTGAGTTATTACAAACTAACATTTTTCAAGCCAACACATAACAAATTCAGTGTTTTAAAGCAAATCAACATTCTAAACACTGAAATATAAACATCAAACTTCACAGCAACAACATAAATAGTGCAACAACTTAAAGTAAAGAAATTCAACATAACAAAATATAACAAACAATACTAGACAAAAAGTTTCATGCTTAATTTAACTTCACTCATCTTCGTCACTCTCATTCTCCTGGAGATCTCCCATAGACCGGTAGTGTACATAAAGATTGTAGAAGGGCCTAAATGGGAATTCATCAATTGCATTTTCAAAATACGCCTTGTATGTTCAAAATGTTCCTTAAGTCTCCAATCTAGGTGATCCAACATTTTTAAAATATTCTCAATTGCATATATAAGATTATGCACCTCTTTCTACATCCTTATAATTTTTTTGAAAGTGCACTCAAGTAGTAGTAGTGCTGAATAAGTGATGAATTCTGAGATCCTTGATCCATTAATACATCCATAACATTTTCATCTCCCATTCCACTGCAACTGCAGTAAGCTTCAGGACCCATCAGCTTCCAAGGCAGTAGGACTTTCTCCCAACTTTCATAAAGTACTTGCGATTGACTACAAAGTTGGAAAATAGTAGATGGGTGTCTCAATGTAGTTACTAATCCATTTACAATCAAACCCAAAATAGATTTTACAATTATGGCTCCAATATCAATAGGTTTCCCAGTTTGAATACAATAATTCAAAATAACACTCTCCTTTGTGAGCTTACTAATTTTCATAGTAGACATTAATTTTGAGGAAATGAAGAAATGTCGTGCCTTTGAAGTAGGATTTAATAATGCTGAAGAAAAACTCACATTCCCATCATCTTGGGCTTCCCAATTAGCATCTTCATCTGTAAGGTAACGGTAGATCTCATTCATGTTGTCTCTTGTAGGGGTAAAACTGACATAATGGCAGACAAACACATTCTCGATCATAAACATTTCATTTCTCGAAGGAGTGAACTGTACAAACCTGCCTCACACATAAATCATTCCTTGATTGATCCCTTGAATATTTGCATGAAATTCTTTCACCACAGGGATGACTACAGCAGTAATAGTGTAACAAAGCACTTCCCAACGCCTCTGCGCAATAACTTCTTTGATTCGAGTATTCAGTGTGTTGAATCCTTGATGCACAAATCCCCTCTCTTTGATAAGCCTCTTATTCACTATAACTCGATCATGCACCTTCTGTACATCAAAATTGATGAATTTTCTTCGGTTCAAAATTCTAAATTTAGCAGAGTTTCTAGAGTAGGAAGCAATAAGAATTGAAAAGTGGTTACTCTTACCTAGTTTTCCTCCCTAAAATATGTCTTGTAGTTGGTTTTTAGCAGTTATTTAAAGATGACACAGCCAAAAACTGCCAAAAATTGCCATTTAAAATGTTTTAATAAATTTTGTCTCTGCGGTGTATCATGCGCCAGTTCCAAAATTTGGTTGTTTCAATTCTTATCAAATAAATTCTAATTATTTTCACAACATTAAGTAAATAAAGATGTTTCTAAACATTTTTCTTAAATACACGGATTATATAAAGATATGAACATAAACATACATTAAACATTTTAAACAAAAACTCAAAAATCAAAATAAATAATGATACATATGAGTTGCTTCCCACAAAGCACTTGGTTTAATTTTATCAACCTGACATTCCCAGTCTCATTCTGGGTGATCCAACATGATATTCTCTTTAAAATTTGGTCTATGACCATCAAAAAAAGGTTTAAATCTATGCCCATTTACTTTAAATATTTTTCCAGTTTTAGGATATTCAATATTGACTGCTTCATAAGGATAGATTTTTATAATTTTGAATGGCCCTTTCCACTTAGACTTCAATTTTTCAGGAAATAATTTCAATATTGAATTATATAACAAAACTTCCTATACAGGTTCAAATTCTCTTTTTACTATCTTTCGATAATGTCATTCTTTCATTTTTTCCTTATAAATCATCACATTATCGTAAGATTCATTCCTATTTCCTCAAGCTCATTCAGTTGCAATAATCTTTTCTCACCACATTCTTTCAAATTGAAGTTAAATTCTTTTATAACCCAATAAGCTTTATATATTATTTCAACTAGCAATTGACAAGTCTTCCCAAAAATTAATCTATAGGGGGCATTCCAATAGGTGTCTTAAATACACATATTATATAAAAGAATAAACATAAACAAACATATAAAATTTTAAACAAAAACTAAAAAAATCAAAGTAAACAATGATCACATGATTATATA
>NEWO01000146.1:155027-178969 GCA_003013225.1 Phalaenopsis aphrodite | reverse complement strand
TATATATATATATATATATATATATATATATATATATATATATATATATATATATATATATATATATATATATATTAACATCTCTAAATAGAGTACGCCAATAAAATCCAGATTGTAAAATTTTTCGAGCAGTTTTATCATTCCCAAAATCACCTCCAAATTCAGAATCATGATAGTTTTGAATAATCTTTTGACTTTCTTTATAAGACATACATCGTCTTATAACTAAATCTTTACATTGTTTATATAAATGAGGATCATCTCAAAAATAAGATTTTGCATTATAAATGAATTTCTTTTCCTGTTGTCTTGTCAATCCATATGGTAAAATACCACTAACAATATAATTTACAATATCAGCATATTAAGGTATTTCTCACCCTTTTACAGCATAAAGTTGTTCATCGGGAAAAGTATCTTTAATCTCTATTTCAGAATCAAGTGTTTCTTCCTATTTGATTATCAGTCTCTTTTTTATCAACTACCACAAAATGAAACTCTTACATCAGAAGTATCTATCTAATTAATCTTGGTTTAGCATTCTTCTTTTGCATTAAATATTTAATAACAAAATGGTCAACATGCACAACACATTTAGTTCTAATCAAATATGATCTAAACTTATCAAAAACATATATAATAGCTAAATAACTCTCTTTTAGTGGTGGTATAGTTAATTTGGGCATCATTAAGAGTCTTACTAGCATAATATATAACCTTGAAAATCTTATCATATTTCTACCCTAAAACATCTCCAAGTGCATTATCAATAGCATCACACATTAGTTCAAAAGGTTTCTCCTAGTCCGGTGAAACAATTATAGGAGCAGTGATCAATTTTTCCTTTAAAGTTTCAAAGGCTTTAAGGCAATCTTGGTTAAAGTCAAATTTTATATCTTTTTCTAGAAGTTGGCATAAAGGCTTAGTAGTTTTTGAAAAATCTTTGATATATCGTCTGTGCAATCCAGCATGTCTTGAAAAGCTCCTAACTCCTCTTACATTAATTGGTGGAGGTAGGCTCGATATAACCTGAATATTTGCACGATCTACTTTCTTGTCATTTTCTAAAATTTTATGTCCAAGAACAATTCCTCCTACAATCATAAGTTGATATTTCTTCCAGTTTAAAACAAGAGTAGTCTTTTAACAATGTTCTAGAACTTTCTCTAATTGATTTAGACATATCTCAAAGAAAGTTCCAAATACAGAAAAATCATCCATAAAGACTTCAATCCCTTTTTCAATCAAATCACTGAAAATTGATATCAGACATTTTTGAAATGTTGCAGGTGCATTACATAATCCAAAAGACATTCACCGAAAAGCAAAAGTTCTATAAGGACTAGTAAATATTGTTTTCTCTTGATCCTTAGGAGCAATAGATATTTGGTGATAACCGGTATATTCATCTAGAAAACAAAAAATATTTGTGTCCAGCTAATCTATCCAACATCTGGTCTAAAAAGGGTAAAAGAAAATGATCCTTCTGGGTGGCAGAATTTAATTTTCTATAAGCTATGCAGATTCGTCATCCAGTGACTTATCTTGTTGATATTAATTCATTATGCTCATTCATCACTACAACTATACTTTCTTTCTTCGAAACACAGTGAATTGGACTCACCCAAGCACCGTTGGAAATAAGATATGTTATTCTCGCATCTAACCATTTTATAATTTTTTTCTTAACCACTTCTTTCATCATAAGATTGATTATCCTTTGAGAATAAGTTCTTAGTTTATGTTAATCTTCCAACAAAATTATATGCATACATATTGAAGGACTGATTCCTTTAATAGCAGTTAATGTCCATCCATAGGATTTCCTTGTATTTTTTCAAAGTTTCTAACAATTGTTGTTCTTGAGCATCAATTAGTTATGAGAATATTATGACAGGCAGTGTAGATGAATCTCCTAAAAATGCCTACTTCAAATGTGTAGGAAGTGTTTTCAATTCTAGTTCAGGGGGGTTTCTCAATAGATGAAATCAAATTATTTTCAATTTCTACAGGATCTAATATTTCAAATTTCTCCTGAACATAATCCAGTTCTTCCATATTTACTTCCATAGACTCATCTTGGATTTTATCATCATCTTGATATTCCATATATTCCTTTTCAAATTCACTTTCATATGCCTTTTTAAAATATTCATGGCTTAAATACTCATTAATATCCATTCAGAAGCATTCAATCTCTAGTTCTTTTGCAGGGTATCTCATTGATTTTGTAATTTTAAATGTAAACTCTTGATCACTAACTCTCATAGTTAATTCTCCCTTCTGTACATCTATCAAAGCTCTTCCAGTGGCTAGGAATGATCTTCCTAAAATAATAGGAATTTCCTTATCTTCCTCTATATCTAAGATAATGAAGTCCACAGGGAAGATAAATTTATCAACCTTTACTAAAACATTTTCTATAACTCCTTTAAGATAGGTAATCAGTCGATCAATTAACTGAAGAGTTACAGTTGTAGGTTAAATATCTCCTAAACCCAACATTCTAAAAATTGACAACGACATAAGATTAAATACTGGCTCCTAAATCACATAAAGTTTTTCCATAAAATTGTTTGTCAATAGCACAAGAAATTGTAACACTTCCAAGATCTTTAAGTTTCTCAGGAAGCTTCTTCTGAATTATAGCGCTAAACTTTTCACTGAGTGCAACCATCTCATTATCTTCAAACTTCCTTTTCTTATTAAGTATATCCTTCATGAACTTCACATAGCTTGACATTTGTTCCAAAGCTTCAACAAATGGAATGTTTATCGTTAATTTCCTCAAAAATTTCTAAAAATTTTGAAAATTGATTATCTTTATACTTCTGCTTCAATCTGTGAGGAAATGGAGGTGGTGGTTTTCTATAGTGATTTTAATTGGTTTAATAGGAATTTCCGACTCATGATGAAAATCTTCACCAGAATCATCATTTTCTACCCCATCTTTTTAAATTTCAACTTCTCGTTGAACTCTTTCTTCTAATTTTTTTACACTTCTCAGTTGAACAACTTTAATTTGCTCCATGTTATGATCTTTAGGATTTACTTCAACATTACTAGGCAATGTTCATGGAGGTCTATTGTTAAATGTAGTAGCAATACATCCCAATTGATTTTCCATGTTCCTGATTGCAGCTCCTTGACACTGTAACTGAGTTCACATTTAAAATATTAATTCTTCTATTGATAACCTTTTCTCCTTACTTTACAAATTATTAAATTCTGGGGGTAATAAAGTTTATAAGTTTGATTTCCTTGATTGTTGTAGCTTCCCAACTGGTTCACAACATTGTTTCCCCATTGTGGATTTGAAGTATTTGAGTTATTATTACTCCAACTAAAGTTTGGATTATTCTTCCATCTAGGATTATAATAATTGACATAAGGATTATTAGAATGATTATTTATTGCATTTTAAGTCTCATAAGAAGATTGAGATTTTATCATTTATCCTAATGAGTTTTGATCATGCTACTTCTTTTGTGCATAGTATAACAATGACTTTAATGATCTTTTTCACTTATGTTATCTTGCTTTACAAGAGAACCAAAAACTTGATCCTGGAGAAAATAAGAATTTAAATTTTTAATATATATATATATATAGGGATACTACGCAAGTATACGTTTCATTATCAAGTAATATAGGATTTTTTTATTAAGACCTGAATATCGAACCCATAGCGAAATTTGCAATATGCACAAACTTTCTATTTTAAAATGACAATTACTTAAACTATAGATATTTTCTTAATAAGTAAAATTCAATTCTTTTTGGTATTTTTAATATTTTGACAAAACAGTAAAACTTCTAAAGATAACTTGAGTTTATGTAAAAGAAAAGCACTTGATATGAAAATATATTTCTCCTTATCATGAATCAGTAATAAGTATAAGAATTCTGCAGTGGAAGTATGCAAATTGTGTTATGCCAAATAGGAGCAATAATATTCTTTACCCTTGCTAGATATGCTATAAAGAACATTGGCTAATTTAAAGTTTGAATAGTTTTTAAGACCGGCTAGGAAGGGAATATACTAGCTCTCACTCTAGAGTTCTCTTGATTCCCTCCACCTCGGGGCTAACATCTCGTATCAGAACCTAAAACAATAAACCAAGTTGGGGGCTTTAACCTGTCACTTTAAAGTCCTCTAACTCTACACCCTTCAAAATTTATTTCCCTATTTATTTGCACCAAATCATATGAATTACATTCTCTTTCATACAACCTCATGTGATTCTTTCCAATTGTTGACTGAGACAATACCGACCCTATTCTTACATGTTCTTACAATAGATTTTAACATCTGGATAGGCCAAATCAAGAAGTAAATTAAGTAAATGGATTTAAATCATCACAACTTCTTCCAACATTATAGATTTATACTCTCCACAACTTCCATCCAACACTTTTAATTACTTATCATTTTAAGGACAAAAATAAAGAAAACTACTCAGAATCCATGGAGAAAACAAAACCACACTTTAGTTTAAAAGTAGAAATCATTGTCAAACTGACAAGAAGTCTCGATTAAAACCAAAAGTAGTTTAATAATAAAGATAAAAAACTTATCTCAAATCCTTCATCAAACTCTTGAAGTTCCTTTGAATCTCTTCTATTTTACAACACTCTCGACTCTTACAGTAAAACTAAAAACAAAAATGATAAAGTAAATTTATTGTGGTGCTTGAAAATCTCTCCAAAACTCTCTCAAAACTCCCCCTTTCTAACACTTTTTAGAACTTTCAAGCACACATTAAAAAGTTTCAATTTTATAAATCCCCAAGAGGTGCCTTGATAACTCTTCAAAATGTGTCCCAATTCGACATATTCTCTTTAGAATGCCTTCTTTCACAAGTCTTTTAATCATAATTTCATTTCTAGTGGTCATAATCACTCTCTTTAGCCAATAGGTGCCTCAAATGTCCCTTCAAAATTCGGCAAAATTAAGAAAATCGCCAAATAACTGCCTCTGACGCTTAACTGGGGGGACTCTAGCGCTTAGGCGAGGCCTTCTCTGTTTCACCGACGCTTAAAATCCAAATCTGGCGCTTAAGCACCAAAACACTTTTGCACAATTTTTACATTTTTTTCTCCAAATTAAAAAATTTAATCATTTTCACTCCTTTTAGCATTTTTCACCTTTTCACTTATACCTGAAAGAGAAACACACAAATACCTTCTATTAAAGCACAATATCTCAAAAATAGGTATAAAAATGTGTCTAAAAACACTATATATTTTTAGTGTATCAAAATCCTCCAAACTTAAAATATTACTTGTCATCAAGTGACACTTCAATCTTTAAAAACCAAATAAGTATAATATTTAAATGAGTTTCTTTAGAAGTTACTAAAATTTAGATTTGTAAATATAGTAGTCCAATTTAGAAAAAAATATTTAGTAAATGAGACCAACTTAAAGTTTAGAAATTTTTAATGTTAAGAATTATGAAAATATGAGTTCCTATCTAATTCAGACATATTGTAGATTTTTCAAATTTAGAATTTAGTCTTTTTATTATCTCCACTTATAAATTTTTATTAAGAATAATTTACTTTCTATATTATATCCCTAAGCTTAAGAGTTTCTCAAGTCTTATACTTTAAAAAGATCAAAAGTGGAACCAATTTTTTATTAGACACTAATCCTTAAGCTTCTCCTCCCTTACTTTTTTTTCCTTCTTTTCTTTTTCTTTTTCTTCATCTTTTTCTTCATCTTTTTCTTTTCTTTTTCTTTTTAGGCAATGATTACTATATCTCGATAGGCCTTTAATGGTTTTGAATTCCACTTCTCCTTTCTTAAAGCAAAGTCCGGATATAAATCTTTTACATATAAATATAATAATAGTTTTGAAAATTATTTTTAATAAAAGAAATTTAAGTATTAAAAATAAATTTCTAAATTTCTAAATTATTCAAAAATACATTTTTTCTTACTAAAGATTGTTACACTATATTAAACATTTTCTATACTAAAAATTTTTAACATAAAGTTTGTTTTCATTACTCAAAATTTTAACTAAATTTTCTCAGTCATTTCTATAATCAAATTTTACTTTCCTAATATAACTTCATATACATAATCATTTTTCTTTTCACATCAAATTCACTTGTAGCACATTTGAAAACAAATAAAATTCAAGTTTTAAAAATATTTTTCATCCCCCCCAAACTTAAATTTTTAATAGGATAAAACAGTTTAGCAGCAGATATACATAAGCAGAAATGAAAATTGAAATAACATACTTATAGGAATTTTTATACCCTAATTATACAAGTATAAAACTAAAAACAGGAGTAAAATTATTTTTTTGATCAATTTTTTATTATTTTCATTTTAATTCAACATGTAGAGATTCAATAAACTTCTAAGTACAGGATATAAACATAAAAACAGATTAACACACTAACTTTGATTTCCATTCTCAACATAAAAATAAACACACTGACATGATAAAAGAAAAATACACCGTAACAGTTTTCTGAGTTTAAAATTTAAAATTAAAGTTGGCAAGATTTTTAAATTTTCTCAAAACATAGAATCAAGTTCAATCCTTAACTAACTAACACAGTACTCAACACAACGGTAATAATTACTACCTTAGAAATTAAAACAATATACTAACAAAACAAGCATCATAACACAAATAAGTGAAAGTCCAACACATCACAAGGTTTAAACAGATACACAAATGCAAATGTATCAAGTCCAAACCACATAGTCCAACACATATTACAAACATCAAAATAAATAACTCAGTCCTTCTCCCCATCATCCTCAGAATCACCGCTATTCCAAACATTTGTAGACTCGTAATTAGGGTATCTAGGATATGGAAGAAATTGCACTCCTGGGTTACCTCTAATGAGGTTTACTAGAGATGAATGAAATTTCTCTTCATAATTAGTTTTCCTTCTGTTATACCCATCATAATGATCTACAAAGCTTTCTAAATTTTGTACCTTATTTGCGGTATAGTTGATATTGTCCATCATCCTTTGTAATAGTTGACTTTGAGTTTCTGTGGGCTCACCTCTAGAAGTAGAAGCTCGTGAGGTAGATGTTCTAGATGTAGAAGCAGCAGAGGTAGGAGCATCATACGTTGTCCTTCCATAACTCCTTGAAAATCCTCATCTCCAACCAAAAATAGATTGCTCTGAATATGACTTCACATTAACACTTGTGATTGGCTTTAGAGGCAACAATACTTCCTCTCAGCTATCATATTTCACTCCAGCCTGCTCACATAAAGAAAAGATCAAGAAAGCAAATCCCAAACATGCAGTAGTAACGACAGTGGTAGAGCTGATGATAGACTAATATATTAAATCTCTAATGTTGATGAGCTTGCCTTCCTGAATACACTAGTTCAATGTTGCTCTCTCTCTCTGGTAACTTCGCTGAGATGATTTGTAGGTAATAGACGGACTGAAATAAAATAGTGTCATGCCTTTGAAGGTGCTCTCAAATTTGAAGTGGAAAAGTTAACTCTCCTTTCAGTTGTAATTTTCCAGAGGCCCTCTTCCAATAGTCAAATAGGAAACAATCTCATCTAGCTCTGTCTCAGTAGGAATATAGTTTGCATAAAAACACAAAGTACCAGGTGGTAGATGATAAAACATATTGATTACCTCCAGTGAAAAAGGTATCAATTTCCCTCTAACCATGACTCGATCGTCTTCAGCCTCGGGTAGGTTAGCATTGGAGTCCCTACCTACAGAAATAACGAACACAACAGTAAAACAATAAAATCGTTCCCATTATCGGTGAATGATCAGATCTTCTACGGATCCACCTAGATTTTTGAAACATCTCTCCTGGATAACTTTTTGTGATTGCAGAGCATCACTACACCTATCTTGAGCTTTCAAACTCACAAATTTGCTCAAATCAAAGTAGCTTTTTTCTTTTGCTCCTCTTCATTCTTGGTGCCATTCTATAAATTTCATAAAATTCCACAATAACTTCAAGAATCAAGTCTAATCCACTAAACTCAACTCCTATACGTATAAATTACACTTTATATGCAATTTTGATAGATTTTTCCTCATTTTCACCATGAATAGTGATTTTCGGGTTCTTCCAAATGTACTCAAAATACATGGTGAAAATCCAAAATTTTTACATAGAAATGAAGCTCTTACCTCAAGAAATCCAAATCTAGCAAAATTTTCTCAATGCCACCAAGAAATCTCCACGAAATGGCTTTCCCTAGACTTCCAAATTGCGAACTCGAGAGGTTGAAGATTATGGTGAGAGTAAAAATGTCAATTTTTGGGTTTATTTTTTACTTTTAACAGTTCACAGATCGGTTTCGTGAACTGACACTTAAGCACAGATTATTGGCACTTAGGCGTCTGCCTCTCAGTTTACATCATGCTTAAGCGTGAGAATGTGGCTTTTAGATGCCAAGTGCATGATTTTTTATATTTTTGAACTTAAGTAAAATGCACTATGATCCTAAGTATACCACCCCTAAATGGTCCCATAACACTTAAATGACTATTTTCCTCTCCATGAACTCTCATTTTTTCTCAAAATTCTTCACTATAACTAATTTAATTAGAGGCTAAAAATAACTCAAATTTTCACAAAAACAAACATCTACATTCATTCATAAACAAGTACAAATACATATAACTCTTAGTTCTCACTCTAAATAGTCTCAGATGAGAAAATCTTCTAAATACAAACACTAAACAAACTAACATAAACTCCAAAAACAATATTTAACACTTAACACATAACACATTAAACAACGACTCCTAACAAACAAACTCTAACATAGAACTTAATTCCATTCTTCATTTTTTGGGACAAACTTTGGTCTTTCATTAGTCTCTCCTGAGGCAATCAGAATATAAAGTTGATAAAACGGACGGTGGTGACGTGCACTGATACTATCTTCTTCTATCCATTTTTGTTTAAGATACATCTCCTTATCCGCTTCCTCTACATAACTGTATGACCAAATTACATTTTCAATTGCCATCCAATATGCTCTAGATGGGCATGAATCTCAATTACCTTTCTCTCCAATAGAGTCATGACAGTCTCAATTTTGTTGATCTTTTCTGATATTCCTTCAATACTAACGGCTAAGAAACTGTTATACATCTCTTGTTCACTTTGACGAATGAATCTCTTCCTCATGATCTCTTCCTTCTTCTTCAAATCCATCTCCCATGAAGACATCTTCTCAAAATCTCTCTTTCGCTTAAACTTTAATGTTGAAAATGATTTCAAGGTGAAATTCCTTCACTAAATCCTTCTATTTATAGGCCTAAATCCTTCCAATAGCTCCTAGACACGTTTAGAAACTGCCTTGACATGTTCTTTGCAAACTTCTAGGCAGTTTTCCATTCTAAAATATTAATTTTTCATATGTTTTTAAACTGTCGTGCTTAAGCGCCGTATTTGACTCTTAAGCGTCAGTGCACATTTTTGCACGAGTCAACTTAATGTCCAAATTCTCATTTTAACATGTCTAGATCACTAAATAAAGTCTTAAAATCAATAATAACACATAATAGTCTCAAAAATACAACTCCAATTTTCTTAATCACACATAAAACAACAATCAAAATAAAAACACACTGATAACTTTGGATTGACTCCTACAAAGCGCTTGGTTTTACGTTGTCAGCCCGATGTAACCAGTGCTTACTCTGGTTGACCCAACATCATTCCATCATTAAACTTATGCTGATCTCCTATGAAATAAGGTTTCATTCTATGCCCATTAACTTTAAATATTTTCTCAGATCTAAAATTTTTAATATCAAGGATAAATTTTAATCACAATAAATAGGTCCATACACCTGGACTTAAGTTTGCCTAGAAATAATCTTAACCTTGAATTATATAGCAAAACTTGTTGCTCTGGCTGAAATGTTTTAGTAAGAATCCTCCGACCATGCCACATCTTCATTTTTTCCTTATAAATTTTGACACTTTCATAAGATTCATTCCATATCTCTTCAAGCTCATTTAATTGTAATAATCTTTTCTCACCAGCATCTTTCAAATTATAATTGAACTCTTTAATTGCCTAATATGCCTTATGCTCAAGTTCAACTGGTAAGTGACAAGCTTTTCCAAATATTAGCATATATGGGGACATTCATATAGGAGTTCTGTATGCAATCCTATCAGCCCAGAAAACATAGCAAAATTTGACTGACCAATCAATTTTTGTTAGATTCATAGATTTTTTCATAATTCTTTTAATTTCATGATTGAATAATTCTGCCAAACCACTTGTCTGAGGATGATAAGTAGTAGCAATCCTATAATTTATATGATATTTCTTTAATAATTTCTCCATTATGGTATTTCTGAAATGACTTCCCCCATCAGTAATGATAACTCTTGACATCCTAAATCTACAAAATATATTTATTTTAAAAAATTTTGCAACACTTAGAGCATCACATCGAGGTAAAGCAACAACTTCTATCCATTTGGATACATAGTCCACTGCTAACAAAATATATAAATTTCTGAAAGATGGTATAAATAGTCCCATGAAATCTAATCCCCAAATATCAAATATTTTAACTTCTATCATATAATTGAGAAGCATCTCATTTCTTCTAGAAATATTGCCCACTCTTTGACATTTATCACAAGTTTTGATATAAGCATTAACATCTCTAAAAATTGTAGGCCAATAGAATCCAGATTGTAAAATTTTGTATGTTGTTTTATTAACACCAAAATGTCTCCCAAAATCAGAATTATGACATTTTTGGATAATCTCATAAGTTTCTTCTAATTGTACACAGCTTCAAATAATCAAATCATTTCCTTGTTTATATAAAAATGGGTCATCCCAAAAATAAGTCTTAGCTTCAGAACTAAATTTCCTCTTCTCTTAGTATGTCATTCCATAGGGTATAATATCACTAACAATAAAGTTCACAATGTAGGCATAACACGGAATACACCACTCATTAATAGTGAAGAATTTTTCATATGGAAAATGTTCATTAATTTCATTTTCAAAACAGAGTGTTTTTTTCTAATTCAAGCTTGGACAAATGATCAACAATTTGATTTTCAATCCCCTTCCCATCTACTATTACAAAATCAAATTCTTGCGAAAGAAGAATTCATCTTATAAGTCTAGGTTTAACATCATTCTTTTTCATTAAATACTTAATAGCCAAATGATTTGTATGCACTACACAATGAGTTCCAATTAAATATGATCTAAATTTATCAAAAACATACACTATTTTTAATAACTCTTTTTCAGTTGTTGTATAATTAATTTGAGTTTCATTAGGAGTTTTACTAGCATAGTAAATAACTTTGAAAATTTTATCATATCTTTGTCCTAAAACAGCTCCAATAGCATAATCACTAGCATCACACATTAACTCAAAAGGTTTTTCCCAGTTTGGTGAAACTATAATTGGTGCAGTGATTAGTTTTTCTTTTAATAACTTAAAAGTATTTAGGCATTCCTCATCAAAATTAAAAATTGCATCTTTCTCTAGTAAATGTTATAAAGGCTTAGCAATCTTTGAAAAGTCTTTAATATATCATGTGTAGAATCTAGGATGTCCTAAAAAACTCCTAAGTTCCCTTACATTTGTTGGATAAGGTAAATTAGGAATCACTTGAATTATAGCAAGATCTACTTCCATATCATTTTATGATATTTGATGTCCTAATACAATTTCTCCTGCTACCATAAATTGACATTTTTCCCAATTATGGACTAAATTTGTTTCTTCACAGCGCTTAAGAACTTTGTATAAATGTTCTAAACATGAGTCAAATGAAGTTTCAAACACTAAAAAGTCATCCATGAATGCTTCAATCCCTTTTTCAATTAAATCACAAAAAATTGTCATAATACATATTTGAAATGTAGCAGGGGCATTACATAAACCAAAGGGCATTCTTCTAAAAGCAAAAGTACCATAAGGACTGGTAAACATTGCTTTCTCTTGATCCTCAGGAGTTATTTGAATGTGATGATAACCATTATATCCATAAAAAAAATAAAAGTATTTATACCCAGCTAGTCTATCCATCATTTGATCTAAAAAGGGTAATGAAAAATGAACTTTCCTAGTGGCAAGATTTAATTTTCTATAATCAATGTATATTTGCCACCCTGTAGCTTATCTATTAGGTATTAACTCATTATGTTCATTTACAGTTACAGTTACTCTCCTTTCGTAGGAACGAAATGAATTGAACTAACCCATGCACTATCTGAAATAGGGTAGATAATTCCAGCAGCAAACAACTTTAAAATTTCTTTATTTACAACTTATTTCATAATAGGATTCAAACTTCTTTGAGGATCGAACCTGTGTTTACAATTTTCTTCCATATGAATTCTATGCATACAAATTGAAGGACTGATTCCTTTAATATCAACAATTATCCATCTAAAGGCATTCTTAAAATTGTTCAAAATTTTCATCAACCTTTATTCTTCTTCCATCATTAACTTTGAGGAAATTATGACTGGTAAAGTAGAGGAATCTCCTAAAAAGACATATTTTAAATGGTTGAGAAGTAATTTCAACTAATGTTCTGGAGGTTTTTCTATTGATGGACAAAATGATATATCTTTTTCTATATTATCCAAAATTTCAAAACTTTCTCCAACATAATTTGAATCTTCCTTAAAAAGATCTTCACATTGATCTAATTCCTCTTCTTGCTCATGGTTTTTCCTCATAATTAATTTTGAAATAGTATTCACTAAGATATCTTATAACATCCATTCTATAGCATTCATCATCTTTACCTTTTGCATGATATTTCATTGATCTTGAAATATTAAAAGTAATTGTTTGATCATTGATGCACATTGTTAATTCCCCTTTATGCACATCTATCATTTCTCTTCATGTGGCTAGGAAAGGTCTTCCCAAAAAGGTAGGTATCTCTTTATCTTCCTCCATATCCAACATAATGAAATCAACATGAAAGATAAATTGATTCACTTTCACTAGGACATCTTCTATAACTCCTTTAGGATAAGTTATCGAACGATCTGCTAACCAGTAGTAGAGGTTATTTCTCCTAATCCCAATCTTTTGAATATATATAATGGAATAAGGTTAATGCTTGCACCTAAATCACATAAAGCTTTCTCACAAAACATGTCTCCTAATGCACATGAAATTGTAAAGCTACCAAGATCTTTAAGATTTTTAGGAAGCTTCTTCTAAATAATTGCACTGTACTCCTCACAAAGTGCAACAGTCTCATTATATTCAAACTTCATTTTCCTGTTGAGAATTTCCTTCATAAACTGTACATAGCTGTGACATTTGTTCTAAGGCTTCAGGAAATGAATATTAATTGTTAGCTTCTTAGAAATTTCCATAAATTTTGAAAATTTCTTATCCAACTTCTATTTACAAAGTCTCAGAGGAAATGGAGGTGGTCATTTTTCTAAGTTAACTTTAGGTGAAGAAATAGGTCTTTTAGAATCCCTTGGAGCATCCTCTTTTGATTCTTCAATTTATTCTCTCTACTCCAGTTTCTTTTTTAACCTTACCTTCCAACTCTCTTCCGCTTCTAAGTTGAACGGCTTTTACTTGCTCTTTATCATGGTCTTTCAGATTTATTTCAGTATTACTAGGAAGTGTTCCTTGGGAGCTATTACTTAATGAATTTACAATTTTTCAAAGTTAACTTTCAATATTTCTAATTGTAGCTCCTTGAATATGTAACTGATTTCCCATTTGTAACACCACTTCTTCTATAGACAACTTCTTCTCCTTAAATTGTGTAATACTGGTTAAACCTGGAGGATAATTAGATCTATAATTATTATTCCCTTGATTGTTCCAATTTCCCAATGGGTTTCCTTGATTTTTCTCCCATTGTTGATTATTACCACCCGTAGTATTATTCCAATTAAAGTTGGGATGGTTCTTCTATCTTGGGTTATAATAATTTGAATATGGGTTATTCTCCTTGTTATTTGTGACATTCAAAGTTTCTAATGATGCTTGAGAATCTACCATTTAGCCTAATGAATTATCTTCAATCATGGAAATTGGTTGAGAAAAATTCATTCCAAATTGGTCTAACTTCCTTGAAATTGTAGCAACTTAATTTGCTAAAATAGTAAATGCATCAGATTCATGAATATTGGCTACTTTCTTAGGATTCACCCTCTCAGAAGGACATTGAAAATTATTGGTAGGCGTCATGAAATGGTTTTGACATCAACGAACCACCAGCAGCGGCATCGATAATAGATCTAAGAGATCCAACTAATCCATTATAAAAAGTTTAAATTATTAACCAATATAGTATAGCATGGTGTGGACACTTTTTTAAGAGTTCTTTAAATTGTTCCCATGCTTCATAAATAGATTCCCCTTCAAACTGATTAAAAGATGTAATATCATTTCTAAGCTTCCTAGTTTTTTATGGTGGAAAATATTTAACAAGGAATTTTTATGCTAAATCATCCCAAGTTCTGATAGATCCAAGTGTTAACAAATTCAACCACATCTTAGCTTTACCTTTCAGTGAGAAAGGAAATAACCTAATTCTGATGGCATCATCAGATACTCAATCATATTTAAATGTAGTGAACAATTCTAAAAAATTGGCAAGATGCAAATTTGGATCTTCAATTGGTGATCCCCCAAACTGATTATTTGATACCATTTAGATAATAATAGATTTAAGTTCAAATGAATTAGCCACTACAAAAGCTTTTTGAGTACTACAATGAAGTTCATCTACCGTAGGGTTGATATAATCTCGTAAAGGTCTAAATTCTTGATGAATTTCAGTCATTTTGGTTTGCCATTTCTGTAATTGTTTTTTGGATTTTTCAAAATTTTTGAATTTTTTTTGCTTTTCTGATTTTTTTAACTATTCTTTCTAATTCAGAATTGTATGACACTAGTCCTTTAGAACCTGGACTACGCATATACTAACACAAAATAAAATATAATAAAACATACACTAATACAAAATAAAATACTATAATAAGATATTCCTAAAATAACTTTTTAAAAGTTTAAATAAGACTTTCTAAAAATAGAAATTTTGCTTTCAATCACTTTTTGAAATCTTCCCCGACAACGATGCCAAAAACTTGATCTTGTTACTACTTATGTGCACAGTATAACAATGAATTTAATGATCTTTTTCACTTATGTTATCATACATTACATGAGAACCAAAAACATGATCCTGGAGAAAATAAGAATTTAACTTTTTAATTTATTTATATATTGGGATACTATGCAAGTATAAGTATCGTTATCAAGTAATATAGGACTTTTTGATTAAGACCTGAATATTGAACCCACAGGGAAATATGTAATATGTGTATTTTAAAAAGAGAATTACTTAAACTATGGATATTTTCTCAATAAATAAAATTCAATTCTTTTTGGTATTTTTGATATTTTGACAAAACAATAAAATATCTAAAGATTACTTGAGTTTATGTAAAAGAAAAACACTTGATATGAAAATATTTTTCTCAATATCATGAATCAGTAATAAGTATAAGAATTTTATTATAGAAGTATGCAAATTATGTTGTGCCAAATAGGAGCAATAATATTCCTTACCCTTACTAGAGATGCTATAAAGAACATTGACTAATTTAAAGTTTGAATTGTTCTGAAGACTGGCTAGACAGGAAAGATACCAGCTCTCACTCTAGAGTTTCTGCAATTCCCTCCACCTGGGGCCTAACATCTCGTATCATAACCTAAAACAATAAACCGAGTTAGGGGCTTTAACCCGTCACTTTAAATTCCTCTAACTCTACACCCTTCAAAGTTTATTTCCCTATTTGTTTGCACTAAATCATATGAATTACATTCTCATTCATACAACCTTATGTGATTCTTTCCAATTGTTGACTGAGACAACACCAGCTCGGTTCTTACATGTTCTCATAACAAATTTTAACATCTGGATAGGCCAAATCAAGAAGTAAATGAAGTACATGGATTTAAATCATCACAACTTCTTCCAACATTATAGATCAATACTCTCCACAACTTCCATCCAACACTTTTAATTACTCATCATTTTAAGGAGAAAGATAAAGGAAACTACTCAGAATCCATTGAGAAAACAAAATCATACTTTAGTTTAAAAGTAGATATTATTGTTAAACCAACAAGAAGTCTCAATTAAAACCAAAAGTAGTTTAATAACAAAGATAAAAACTTATCTCAAATCCTCCACCAAACTCTTAAAGTTCATTTGTATTTCTTCTCTTTTACAACACTGTTGACACTCACAATAAAACTGAAAACAAAAAGGATAAAGTAAATTTGTGGTGCCTGAAAATCTCTCCAAAACTCTCTCAAAACTCCCCCTTTCCAACACTTTTTAGAACTTTCAAGAACACTTTTAAAAGTCTTAACTTTCTTCTTTGATAAATCTTCAAGAGGTGCCTTGATAACTCTTCAAAATGTGCCCTAATTCGATGTATTCTCCAAAGGATGCCTCCTTTCACAAGTCCTTTAATGATAATTTCATTTTTAGTGTTCATAAAAACCCTCTTTAGCCAATAGGTGCCTCAAATGTCCCTTCAAAATTTGACAAAATGTAGAGAACCTCCAAATAACTGCCTCTGACACTTAAGTGCGAGGCCTTCGACGCTTATGCGTGGCCTTCTCTGTTTCACCGGCACGTAAGCGTCAGATCTGGCACTTAGCGCCAAAACACTTTTGCACAATTTTTATATTTTTGATCCAAATTTGATCTTTTTCACTCATTTTAGCATTTTTTGGACCTGAAAGAAATACACACAAATACTTTTCATTAAAGTACAATATCTCAAAAATAAGTATAAAAATGTGTATAATAACACTATATATTTTAGGTGTATCAAGTTCTCCTCAAACATAAGTGTTATTTAAGAATAATTCATTCCATATTGATCTATCTTCTTCGATGTAGCAGCTTTTTGAGTAGTTGATATAGATATTACATCAGAATCATGAACACTGGCTACTCTTTTTGGATTTACCCTTTCTGAAGACCATTAAAAATTATTAGAAGCCATCCCTTCAATTAATGAATATGCTTCATCAAATGGTTTTGATATTAATGATCCACCAACAACAGCGTCAATTACTGATCTAAGAGATCCAACCAATCCACTATAAAAAGTGTGAATTATTAACCAATATGGCAACGCATGGTGTGGACACTTCCTAAGGAGATCTTTAAATCTTTCCCAGGCTTCATAAATTGATTCCCCTTCAAACTGATAAAAAGATGTAATATCATTTTTAAGCTTAGCAGTTTTTGAAGGTGAGAAATATCTAGATAAAATTTTTTGTGATAAATCTCCCCAAGTTCTGATAAATCTAGTTGCTAACGAGTTTAACCACATCTCAGATTTATCCCTTAGTGAAAAAGGAAAAATTCTAAGTCTGATAGAATCATTCAACACTCCATTATATTAAAATGTAGCACACAATTCTAGAAAACTAGTAAGGTGTAAATTTGGTTCTTCATTTGGTGTTCATCCAAACTGATTGTTTTGTACCATTTGAATAATATTAGGTTTAAGGTCAAATGAATTGACAGCTACATCAGAGTTTTGTATACTCAAATGAATTTCATCTGTTGTAGGATTAGCATAATCCCTTAAAGGTCTCAGATGATATTCATTTTCATTTTCAACATTACTTGAGTTGCAAGCCAATTTCCTAGAATGATTTTTCTCTTTTTGTTATTTTCAAATTTTTCTAACAGTTTTTTCTAAATCTGAATCGTAAGGTAGTAGGATTTCAGATCTTATACTACGCATAAACAAAATAAAAATAAGTAATTAAAAATAAGCAATAAACTTAACAAAGAAAATGTTCAAACTAAATTAAAAACACTTTTTTTAATATATATTTTTAATATTTTAAAATAAAATTAACTAATATTTTTTCGTTACTTCCCCGGCAACGGCGCTAAAAACTTGATCGTGTGGGAATTTGTCTAGCTTAATAATAATGATGCAATGTAACCCAAACTATAATGTAATTTTAATGAAAATAATTTATCTTTAAAACCCTCTTTCAAAATCCCAATTCCCATTAACGCAAATATATGTATCATTCAAGTAATATAGGGCTCTAATGGAGTCTTATATATCGATCCCACAAGGAAGCTAGAAATATATATAAGCTAGTAAATTTTATTCTATTATAAAATAAAAATAAAAATAAAAACAAAGTAAAGTGTGAAGTTTGAAATTAAACTACTTAAGTGAAATGCTTCCAAATATGTAGCTGTACGACTATAGCAAGTAAATTAAACTCGATGTTAAACTTTTAAAAGTAAATTGTTGAAATAAAATAAAGGTTTTTGTAGACGAAAAGTTCAACTATGAGAAAACATCCTTCCCATTTACAATGAAAATATGGCTTGTGAAGAAATTGAAATCATTTGAAAAATATATTTAAATATTATTTTGTGTCAAATAGGAGCAATCTTATTCTCTACCCTCTTCTGTGCGGTATTAAGAACATTGACTAATCCAGAGTTTGGTTCCTAATTATGTGGTTAGGCTGGGAGGATATCGGCTGTCACTCTAGAGCTCCCACTACTCCCTCCCTTGAGGGCTAACATGCTTGCATTAGTTTCCAATCAACTGAACCAAATTAGGGATTCTAATATGTCACCTTAAAATTTTTCAGTTCTACATCCAACAAAGTATATTTCTCTATTTATTTGCACCCAATACCATGGATGAAATAATCTCCCATGAAATCAAATGTCATTCTCCCTTTATTGCAGAAATCATATCCCCTTTTCAGAACATATAATTCTCAACACATTTTAATAACTCAATTGGCCATATCAAAAATTAAATGAAGATCGGAGTTCAAATCATCACAAGTTATTGACATTTAAAACTATGGAAAATAAAATCAATTCTTCACAAAACTATTTCTTCAAGGTAGGGAGAAGGATAAAGAAGACTATTAAGAATTCAAGAGAAGGATACGATAAAACATGGATTTCATATATAAAAACAAGTCTACAAAAAAAAGAAATGAAAAGTACAACTTAAGTCACAATCTTTCCCAAAAAAAATCCTTAGAAGTTCTCTCCAAACCTTTCCCTCTTTACAATCTCTCGCAATTTTCTCTTAGAAATGTAATGAAGAAATCTCTCACCTTCCCTCTCCTCTCACAACCTTAGAAGAAAATGTCCTCCTTTTTCTCTCTCTACCTCATGCCTATCATCTCTCTCTAACTTTCTCGTCCCCCTTTCCAAGTCCCTTCAAAAGTTCTTTTTTGTTGGTTGCCTCTCCTCTCTGAAAAGAGTCTCATTTCCCTCCAAAATTCAAAATTCAAAACTTTAAATTTTGAAAGATGTGCCTTGTTGATCCAAGAGTTAAATCTCTTCAAATTGGAACCTTCCAAAGTGTCTACATGTATTAAATCACTCCATGGGGTGCTTAGAACAAGTTTTCCTTTGTAAATTTGCACAAAATTAGTCTCAAACTGCCTTAATTTAAAAATGTTCCGTTTGGCGCATCATGCGCCAATCTGACGCATCATGCTCCAGCGCTTTGGATTTTGGTGCATCACGCGCCAAACCCCAAAATTAGCTTTTTTTGCTCCAAATTTCACTCTTTTTGTTATTTTTGCTCCAAATGCCTAAAAATAGTATACCTGCAAGAAAAAAATAAAAATACTTTTTTTTAAAAGTGCAATATCACCAAAAATAGACATAAAAATGGTACTTAAAACAATATATTATTTTTGTGGATCAATCACCACTTCACATACACCACATCCACACTCCTCACTTACCATAGCCACCTTTAAATCTCATACACCACCATGCACCATTCCCCAAGAAATATCCAATTTCTACCCTAATTACCCCAAAATTATCTTAAATTCCAAACTTCCGAGATTCCCAAATTTTAAACTTAAATACAATTTCCATAAACCCTAAATCCAAAGTTACATCAAATCCATATGAAATTTCACCCCAAGTAATAAATTCAACAAAAAAGTGAACCCTCATGCCAAACCTAAAATTCGCCAAGCCTAAGTCCTAAATTTCATCATGATGAACTCATAACTTTATGAAATTCATCATAATTGATTCTCAAACCAAATCCAAGCCTAAAACCAACCCTTTCATATTTAATTTCAAAAGCCCATAAATGAAACCCATTGTCCAAATCTCCAGTGACCCAATCCCACATGACAAAAATTATGCCNCCACCATGCACCATTCCCCAAGAAATATCCAATTTCTACCCTAATTACCCCAAAATTATCTTAAATTCCCAACTTCCAAAATTCCCAAAATTTACAATTTTCATAAACCCTAAATCCAAAATTACATCAAATCCATATCAAATTTCACCCCAAGTAATAAATTCAACAAAAGTGAACCCTCATGCCAAACCTAAAATTCACTAAGCTTAAGTCCTAAATTTCATCATGACGAACTCATAACTTCATGAAATTCATCATAATTGATTTTCAAACCAAATCCAAGCCTGAAACCAACCCTTTCATATTTAATTTCAAAAGCTCATAAATCAAACCCAATGTCCAAATCTCTTGTGACTCAATACCACATGATAAAAATTATGCCCCCATGATCAATTTAATCAAGCATAATTTCTAAAATTTTCATGATTGATCAACCAAAGGTGGAATTCAAGAAAATCCTTTCAAAGCATAGAACTTCACCCACCTTCTTTAATGCAAGCCATGTTGGCCATGCATTATCATCCAAGCCAAATGGAAGCCATGCTAAACCTCATATGAGCCACCGTACTTATTTTAGTTAAAGGAGGAGGCCCTTTAATGATTTCACTCAAGGTACTTAACCCTTCTCATGACTCTTCTCCTTATGATTACGAATTGACCATTCAAACCCACATGATGCACATTAGACCTAGCCACCATGGGGAACGAGCAAAGCCATTTGCATGACTCAAACCCATGGTTGAACCAAAAGCACATTCCCCCATTCTACTTAAATCAAGCACACATACACATGGCACAATCCAACTAACTTCACCATTCTCAAACACTAAGCTACCTCATCAAAAAAGTGACCACCCAAGCTCCACCACCCCACCATGGCTGGCGAGAATCCCAAAATCGATAACAACCCATGGAAAACCCAAAATTTGGCCCATCTAATGTGGCTCACCCCCATTAGAATATTGCCTCTACCTCAACACCACCTCGACACCACTTTCCACCTCTTACTCTGACCAATTAACCACCATGGCAGAGCCTATAAATACAGCAAACCCTCATGGATAAAAGAAGAGAAGTGCTCAAACCTTGGAGAAGCCCTACCAAATTGCCTCTAAACCATTCATACACTCATACAAACCTCATCCCCATCATTTTTATCCACTTCCTCCCATAAAAAAAACCCTAATTTCTCCAAAAAAAATTAAGGACTTTTATGGTCATAAATTCAAAGCCACCAAAAATCCAAATTGATTATTTTAAAAGCTTCCTCACACTCCAAAAACACTCCCCCAATTAAAATCCCCATCTCCTACAGCCTTTACCATAATGTTAAACCAAACCTGATCCACCCTTTGGTCTAACTCATACCTAAACTCAATGACAGAGGAAAGTGAAGCATGGACGAGGTTCGTAGGACCATGGTGAACCTTCTCAACGAATCCAATCAAGGGCACGCATCTTGGAAAAACGTATAGACTCAAAACTCTAAATTTTGCCTTGGTTTGTGCTTTTGTGAAGAGAACCAACAATCCATGCTCACTTAGCCATAAAAAAATGTTCGTCTCATTGAAGCATTATGAACAAAACCTATCTTATTTGGTAAAGAATTGATCAAGACCTTAACCCTAGATCATGAATGATTCTTAGATTATAGTTAATTTGCGATGATGATCGGATGTTGTCCATTTTTGTGTATTTAAAATTGATGGTGCAAATCGATTTAGATGACAGATCATAGCAGTCATGACCCCAAACTGTGGGGTGACGGGGCAACACAAGTAGAAAGAGCAACCAACCACGGGATGACGTGCGGGCCTTTGGAGATGCCAAGGACGAGGTGGCTGCCACATGGTTAAGTAGATAAATCAAAATTTTTAAGAATAAATAAATACAAAAAAATCAAATATAACTTAAAAAAATCATATCTTAGTGTAGAGAAATTAGAAAAATAAAATCAAAATTTCAATAAGTAAATAGAGCTAGATTTCATGAACTAAAAATTGAAAATATTTGTTTAATGGCTAATTTTTAATTAATTAAGTACCCTAAACCTTATTTAGATCATAAATAATTAAGTATTAATCACCATGACATGAAATTTTTAGGGCTTATTCTTCATGAGCTTAGAGATTTCCTTTGCGTTTTCTAAGGTATGAGAACGCCTCTAGCCCTAAGAGCTCTAATTTTATATGGTAATTACCTCTATTTTATTATAATAATTATAAAAAATAAATTATAAATAAAAAAACTTGAGGTTAAGTTCGGTAGGTTAATCAAAGTCAGAGTCACTTAAGAAAAATAAAAATTGAATTTAAAATAAAAAATGTATTTCCTAAGAATTTTTCCAATAAGAATAATTAAAAAATTATAAATATATATAAATATAATCCAAAATGTCAGAAGATTTTTTTTTTGTTTAAAGATAGTGACCTTATAAATGTCTCGATAAAATTTTTAAATACACAAAAATATATATATTGAATGCCTAAATGTATTTCTTTATGATTTTACAAATTATTAACTTAAATAATTATAAAAAATAAATTATAGGTCAGAAAAATAAGAAATTATGTTTAGTGGGTTTGACAAAGTTAGAGGGATTAATGAAAAAACATAGTGAAATTTGTAATTAAAAATATATATTTTTTAAGTATTTACCTATTAATATAATTAAATAATTATAAAAATTATAATATATATATAAAAAATTATGAAAAATCTCCATAATTGGTCCTCTAAACCTTAGCGATAACATAATTTTTTTTAAGTTCGGAGAACATATTCTGGATAATCAAATTAATTATAATTGAAAATTAGTATTTAGGGGTTTAAAAAATTACAAAAAATAAATAAGTCTTAGAAAATATAAATGCACCACTAATAATTTACTTAGCCCATAAGTAAAAGGGTAGTGAATTTTCATTGTTATTTAATTAAAAAGGCAAGAGTTATGGAGTATAAACCCTAAGGGGCATAATGGTAATTTTGGAAATTTACACTCTAACCCTAATTTTAGGTTATATAAAAGAGAAATGGGATAAAATTTGTGATAATTGACTCACTGAAGTGATTGAAACATAAATGAAAATTAGGGTACCAACCCATTCATGTTATTTTCTAAAAAGGGGTAAAATGGTAAATATTTGGATTGTTATGTATAGGAAGAAATGAAGATGTAGATGTTCCAAGAATAGTGGGAATGAGTTAGAAGATTAACCATTCACTAATTTAAAACCCATAATCAATTAAATAAAATTCAATCCTTTTAAGATCAAATACGTTTTCATATAACTTTTCAAAATTACAATTTTACCCCTAAGTCTTAAGAGCTTGATAGTAAATCATGTTTAACTTAATACATTTGAGGAGTAGTTAAAAGAGGAAAATATAAATGATAATGAAACATTTTAAAGCATTACAAGCTCAAACCCAATTGATGGTTGAGGGTGTAAACTTCTCTAATGACTATAAGAACGCCCACAGCGGTGTTCACTTATACAAATCTTAATATAACAAAATAATTGACCACTTACCTCACTCATGGGCTTTAGGATATCAGTAAGCCTACATTGAGCATAGTTTAATTTTTAATGATATAACTCCTAATTAAATATGGTTTAATTAAATCAATGATATAGTAAGGTCAAATGGACTTGAAATAGTCTAGAAGATTCTACAGTTGTTGAGAGTCACTCCCTGAATACCTTTGCAAGATTTTGG
>NEWO01000146.1:137368-154106 GCA_003013225.1 Phalaenopsis aphrodite | reverse complement strand
AATTTTAAATCTTTCGCAGCAATGTTAGTGGCAACGGGTACATACTACCACTTTCTATTTTACTGCACTTTACTGTGTAAATTTGTTTGTTTACACATGCAACATTACTATTCTATTATTCACTATAACTGGAAAAGACCACTAGAGTAGATGACAATAGGCCACCTGTTTAGGTGGAACCTTGCAACAAAACTTATTGACACAACAATAGCAAATATTTTCCAATTCAAACACATTTTATAGGACCCAAAACCATCATAAGTAAGGAGCTTGAAGCTAGTCTTCTGTGAAGAAGGACGAGGATGCAAGCAAACGAAGGGCAAATTCCGACAACGATCAAGATAAACATGAAGCATAGGATGATAATCAACTAAACTTTCCTTAGTTTCAAATAGCATAAATCCCTAGGACTTCAAGGTTGTTCATCCGATATGACTTAAATCCTCACACTATCTTTAGGCTTTTGCACAATAATGTTTTGAAGTATAAGTTCAAACTTTTTTTTTAGGATTTCGAGGTCGCTTGTTCGTTATAGCGTAAATCTTTCTATCTTCCTAGGATATTTGCATGATCATATATTGTGCAAATATAAGCCCTAATTCAAATAAATTTTAGAAGTAAATATTAAAAAGTAATACTTCCAAGATGTAAAGCCAAACAATATAATAGTTTGAGAGGTCATTGATGTTTGCAACAAGATCTATGACGTCCCTTACTTTCTCTCCTTTGATCTCCAAAATAATTGTTCCTATTTGACTCACTCCCACTTGACTTTTCCTACAAATAATCATGGAAACTCAACTTTGAATTCTTGAAGATGAAACCCCTAATCTTAATAGAGAGTTTTCTTAGTTAACTTCGGTTGCCCAAGATGTAATTAACTATAAGGTTTGCCCTTAAAGAGAATTAGAAACCCAAGTAATATAAACCCAATTTAGTTTTCATATTAGATAAGAGAATTATCGGTCCCAAATTTCACATACTAAACTGATGTCATAAATTTCTTAGTTTATATAATCGAGCCTACTATTAAGTGATACGCTTACCTCTCAAGTTGGTGTATTACTTGAAGTGTTGTGCTTGATTACTTAAACTATTTTATATGTGAGATATGTTCGGTCTCACCTTTCAAAAATCAAAACACTATTTTTTGAAAATCAAAATTATATGTTATTGATCTTCTTTTTGGTGAGGTCTAGTTTGCTTCTTAGGACTTATGATCTAGCATTATGACTTTCCTATTTACTATCCTAGGAGTATAGTGATGGTACCCCTTCAATTTAGAAGCTTAAACTACTTCCATGTTATTCTTTGAGTTTCAAATGTGTGGTTTTTTACTTCTTACACTTAGAAGGTTGAGACCAACATGAGAAAACTCAAAAAGAAAAAAAAAGTACCTATAGGATTGTCAAGCCTTAAGGCAACCTACGGTGGCTTTTTCTTGCACACACACACACATGAACTCACCATAAATTCTCACACACATCCATAACCATCCATTTACCCAGATTGATCTATTTTTCACTTGAAGCCCAAAAACTCACCATAAATTCTAGCCTTTGGTTAGGATGGTTATGGCCAACATGTGGAGGCTTCAAGATGAGTTCTCATAAGGCTCATAAGACATCAAGGAGGCTTTTCATGTCTTGCATGCTCACATCATCCAATCAACCTCTAACTCACCCTAAAATCAAGATTTGCCCAAAATACCCCATATTCTTAAAAACACCCAAAAATTCCAAAATCTCTAATTTTGTTCAAAACTCTACCAAACCAATCCTAGCCATCTAAATTGTCCAAATTCATCAAAATGACCAAAATGCACTTTGACCACTAAATTTTTAAAAAATTCACAAAACACCCAATCTTCACCAAAATCACCTCTAAACCGTTCTAAGTTACATAAGCACCCCAACTTCACACAAATTGCTAAGAATCCCAAAAAATCTCCAAAATTACCAAAAATTACCCAAGTTGACCAAAATTCCCAAATTACTTAAAAGTTTCAAGAAAATAAAAATTAATAAAGGTTAAGCCTATCATGAATATTTTTCATGACATTAAACCCAAATTCAAAGCTAAAGCCCAAGCCCAAACCTAAGCCCAAAATTAATTTTCCCATCTTTTATTCCAAAAAGCCTATGAAGCCAAGCCCAAATTCTAATTCATTTGAAATCAAAAGAACACCCATCATGACATTTTTTTTTCATCATCCTTACAATTAAAATCAAAATCACAGGCCATAATTTGTATGATTTAAATTCCATGATTTAGCCTCATGAAAATTCTTCCAAATAATGCCAAAAAACTCTAAATTCGATTTCCATGCAAAGGAGCAAACCACTTGTAAGCCATGAAGCCACCTCCAAGCCATATGTAAGCCATATGAGCCATTGTCATGTCATCATATTCAAATTGACTAAAGGAGGGGAACCTTTAATGATTCCTTAAAAGTGATTGACCCCTCTCTTGTCTCACTTAAACCCATGATTAGCCAAAAGCATTTGGATGGGGACTTAACCCCGCTAATCCAACTGGTCCATCTAACCTTGGTCAGCAATGGGAGTGACTCAAAACCATTTCCATGAGCCTAGACCCAACCTAAACCCAAGTTGACCAAGCCCATTTCCATTTCAATTAATCACTTCTACCCATGCACAAACCTAATTGGATTCACATTTTCCCATCAATGACTATCCACAACCAGATGGTGACCTTCCCCTGGCCAGCCGGCTACCTTGATCGCTAGAAAACCCAAACTCGAGAAACTCCACAAAGGGCAACACTCAAAATTTCACTCATCCACTATGGCTCACTTCTATTGGATCTTTTCTTTCTTCTTCCCTCCACCTAAGCAATTCTTTCCACCCGCTTGCTAACCCAATTGAATCTCCTTGCTTGGCTTATAAAACCACCACCCCTTCAAGGACAAAGAGAAGAAGTGAACATACTTTGGCGAAGCCCTGCTAAATTGACTCCAGACCTTCTTACACCCTTGCAAAGTTCATCCCCACCATTCCTAAGCTCTCAAACCAACCACAAAAACCCTAATTTCCAAGATCAAATCCAGGGCATTTTTGGGCACTTCCCAAACTTCACCAGAACTCTAAATTAAACCTTTCAAAAAATTCATCACATTGCAAAACCACACCCCTAATCAAAACCCATCTCTTCCGAGGCCTCTACCATAGCTCTAGACCAAACCTGACTCACCATTTGGTCTAGGACATACTTAAACTCTACCATAGAGGAAACTAACACTTGGAGGAGATTCATGGATGCACGACGATTGCCTCTAACCAACCCAATTGAGGCCTCACCTCTTAGGCAAAAGTATAACTTAAATTCTTTAATTTTTGCCTATGTTTGGACCTTTGTGAAATAAATTTACATTGCATGTGTATCCAACCGTATGGATGTATTTGTCTCACATAGATAAAGGTGTAATAACAAAACACACTTAATTTAGTTGAGTATCGAGTGACATATTTTGGTTAGAATACGAATGGTTCATGGGTTATGGGCGATATGGACGATGAACAGATGTTGTCCATTCACGCGTGCATTGAACTAACTACGGAGATCAGGTCAGACGGCGAGATGATACACGAACCGCAGAACGAGTTAACGTTGAGGTGTAAAGTGCAACTAATCAACGAGCAACACGTGGGGGTTCGACGATTCTGAGAATGACGCAGTGCTGAGTCAGATAAGTAGGGAATTTGGGATTTTTTGAATTAATTAAAGACATAAAATGTCATTTAATTTTAAGAATTCATATCTTAGTGTAGAAAAATTACAAAAATAAAATAAAAATACTCCAATGCTCAGTGAACATAAAAGAATTTAATGAATAAAAAGGCAAAAATATTTATCTTGTATTTTATTTTAAATTAATTAAATAATCTTGAGAGTAATTAAACCATAATTAATTAAATAATAATACCAATTCAATGAAATTTTTAGGGTTTATTCCTAATGATCTTAGAAGTGTTCTCTGCTTTTTCCAAGGTCAGAGAACTCCCCTAACATTAAAAGCCATAATTTTCTAGAAATTTTAACTTTATTTTAATTTAAAAAATTAAAAAAATAAAATAAAAATCACAAAAATATAAAATCAAGTTCGGTAGGTTCACTATGGCTAAATGACCTTAGGAAAATTTAAAATAAAATTTAAAAAGTTAAAATGTATTTTTCTATTTTAAAATTAAAAAAATTATTATGAATTAAGAAAAAATAAAATATTTCAAAAAATCACCAAAATGTTCCAAATTGAGGAGAATGACCCTATAAAGCCTCTATAAAAAATTAAAATCATAAAAAATGTTTTTAATACAAAAATATATTTACAAATCATAAAAATTATTTTTAGTACAAAAATATATGTTCTAAGTAAATAAAAGTTTTAGCTTTAAATAATAATTAAAAATAAAATAAAAATAAAAATTATGGAAATTAGTTTCAAGTGTTCCTTGAGACTAAAGACACTTAGGAAAAAATAAAATTGAAGTTAAAATGAAAAGTTAATTTTCAGGCATTTTCTAATTTAAAATAATTAGGAAAAATATCAAACAAATCACAAAATATAAATATACTTCAAAATGTGATAAATCTCACCTTAATTACAGAAAACAACTAAGAAATACTTTATATTTTTTTAAAGTATAAAAATTTATTTTTAAGTAGTTAAATGTATTTTTCCTAATTTTTTTTAATAAAATAATTACAAAAAATTGAATAAAAATCATAAAAATATGAAATTCATTTCCTCGAGTTTTTTGAAGTTAGAGAGACCAAAAAAATATAAAAATGAATTTTCAAACCAAAGTGTTTTCTATTTATTTATTCATTAAAATCAATTTAAAATTAAAAAATTAATATATAATTCAAAAATTTATAAAAAAATATTCTAAATGGTCCTCTAACCTAGTTGAACTTCCTAAAAATTTCCTAAGAATATAAATTATGTTTCAGTTAGATAAATTAATTAACTCTAGAAATTCTTATTTTTGGAGTAAATAATTATTAAAATTAAATAAAAAAAAACATAATATCTTCTCTCATTTGTAAATTGGCCCATGAGTAGGATAACAACAAAGTTTTAAAGTCCTTGGAAGTAAATTGAAGGAATTATGAAATAAAAAACGTTGAAAGTAAAATAGTAATTTTGAAATTTCATACCCTAATTTAGGACGAATGAGAGGATAAAATATTACCATAAATAACTCTCTGAGGATAAAGAGTTAAAGGGTAGAAGCCAATTCATTTCATTTTCTACAAAAAGGTAAAATTGTAATTAATCAAATTGTTATTGTTCTGAAGATAGTTAAGTTTGGATGATTCTAATGTGAGGGGCATGAGTTAGGAAGACAAAAATTTACTGATTTGAGGCCCCAAACCAATAGTTAAGCATAATTTAATCTTTTAATAAATAATCGAACACAATTCATAAATTTTTAAAAAAAATTATAAATTTATCTTTAAAGGATCTTAGAGCATGGTAGTGAGCTAGGTTTGATCTAAACCATTTAAGAGGATTAGAAAAGAAAGAGCATAACCTATCATAAACACTACAAGCTCAAGTTCAATTGAGAAAGCAAGAATAAAACTACATTAAGTTATTAAACATGCCCCCTCAGGCTGACCACTGTACAAATCTAAAACACAATCAAAGAAGTGACTACATGCCTTACTAATGGGTTAATTAAAACATTAAAGCATTGAGCACAATTTAAAGAGTAATATAATTTGACATGGGTTGATTGAATCAACAATGTAGTAAGACCAAATGAACTAGGGGTGACCCCGGATATCTTAAGGATGTTTTAGAATTACATCTTGAATACCTTTGAGGGATTTTTGATATTCCGGAGGACCTCGAAAACATAATAATAATTATAGCCAAACCAAACCAACATGAAATTTCAAAGGACCCATTAAGATATGACTCGGGACCCTTTTAACTTAAACCACAAATGAAAGCCTCGTCAATACTTATCCTATAATAAAACCAAATGCTCAAGGATATGAGCCTTGGATAAAGTGTCTAAACTTTTATGAGCAATTGAGGATATTTTGATGCCATATATAGATCATCAGGCTTGTGTAAGTTGGAGGTTCAGGTGGCGAGGGCGACGACGACAATGCTTATGTGTGCTAAGAGTGAGACATTATAATAGTATCTCCTACCTCAACTACCTTCATGGAGGGGATATGATCGATGATACTTTTCCCCAACTCTTGGTGAAGAATTGCCCCTTGCTTTCTTAGGATGTAGGTAGTTCTAGTCTGATCAGGGTGATTAATTTGTGGATTATCTAATTTTACAAAAAACATTTACATACATATGTACAACATAACAAAATTATTTTTTTCTTGTGACACTACTACTTTTGGTTGCCAAGTAAACTTTACATGCATGAAAAATTAATAAGAATTTTTTATGAAATCCTACTATGGCCCATTTATTAATCACTTTGATTGAGGCCAGGAATTGCCCTTCTTAGATTGCTTGGTTGGTGGCTCCTATCTAATGCTGGGATTATAAATCACATAGGCCAGCTTTGTGGCCCCACCTTTATCAAATTCTTACATTTAACTCCAATCTTCTATATGTGACGAGTTTATTTTTACTCGATTCGTGTTTTTTCTTATGATTTACTTGAATTCTCTCGTGTCGGATTTTCTTACGAATTGCATAAGTTGCTATATTTGCTTAAATTTCCTACACATTACCATATTATTTTTATTGTATTAACCCTTCTGCTGCATTAACATAGACCTAGGTAGGCGTTGTTTTAGTTCATTTCCTTTTCTTTAGTGCATTTTTACAGCATATTTTCTTTATATGTATTTTAACTACATACTTGTTAGAACTGTATGATAAAAGAACAGTAGACAGGTTATCTCGAAGGCACACAGCCTATAATTTTTTTGTAACAATAATTCTGTGAATCTTATTACATATTTATTTATTCAAAATTCCATCTATATGACGATTTTTTGTACTGAAATAATAAGTAAATTAAATATGAAGATACAAAAATTGGAAAACTCAACATAAAAAAAAAAGAAAGATTCTCCCAAATAATTTGTACAAGTTTGATAACAAAGCTTATTTAAATTTGAAAAACAAATACTTAAATACTGGTGTTAAAGTAAAAACAGGAGGGGTATAAAGAGGGAAATTCGAATGCTCGCTAACGACCTTATAAACAGTATAAAAAAAGCTAACCCCACAGGCTACATCAAGCACCACAAGCAGCTTTAATACAAATGAGCTGCAAAAAGAAACATATAAAACCTATCCATTCTTAAAGCATTGTCGTAAATGAGCGTCAAAGCCTGAAATAAATTAGCATTTGCATCTTCCAATAAGGAAATTACATTAAGCATCTCAACCACAGTTGTTCAAACTTTATAATTATTCAGCAGTCATTCTTGCAATCTCAGAACAAACCGAGTATGGTGTCATCAATTAATATTAGCGCATCTGCTGTCCAGAAGCCAAGAGAGCTTGAATGAAGAAAAACGCGAGGCAATGAGCAAATCTGGACAGAAAAAATTATGCTCCCAACCTCGCCCAAAAAGGAGACACTTATTGATGGGAGTATGAAACTTTTGTTAATTGGAAAAAAAGGGATAACTCTATTTATTATAGATAGCAGCAGCTGAATTATGTCTTTTTAACCATTTGAATGTCTTTGATGGAGAACATATTTGACGACCTCATAGAAGGAAACTACCATTCCAACAGAAGGGCCTGCGCGGGCCACCCGAGGACCAACACCTGTAAAGAGACCTTTCACCCCTCCATCCCTGCAAAGAAGATTTTCAATAAGCTTAATATCATATAGGGAAATGGTTTATTCATGGCAAACAGGACTAAACAGCCCCTCAGAGGCTGTTTGGAATCTCTCTCGTGTCTGGAATCAATTTTTGTTGACATAAGAGGCAAAACGGTATACTCGCTTACAAAATTAGCCAATAAAGATTATTAGGCGAGTGGTGGGACAAATTTTTCATATAAAATTCTTTATGAAAGATGGAACACAAAGCTTTAATATGCTGCAAATCCCTTTGAATATTGAATTGATTTTGATCACTTTGTTAAAAAATTTTTTGGAAGCAGAGCACATAATCAAGTGTTCGTCATTTTCAACTTGTATGGTACTGGTTAGTTTAGCTGAGTCAAAGTAGGCATCAATTGAATCTATTTAAATTGTCTTATAATGCATACTTGTGTAAGACTTTATAATTTGATTAGAAGAAAATTTTTCATGCTCGTGTTAAGCCAAAAGGCTAAAGCAAACAAGTTTTTTTTTTTAAATTTAAAAACAGAAAATTCATAAGGATTTGAAATATGTTTTTTTTATGTAAAACATTAAAAATAACAAAAAAAAAAAAAACCAAACCAAATTGAAAACAGAAACACAATAAAAAAATAGAGAGATTAAATAGGATTATGTTCCCTTCTTATTTTCTACTCTGTTTTTGTTTTGTTTTGTTTAGGTTTTGATTTGGAGCAAAATATGTTTGTTATGTTGAAAACAAAACACTTTATTTTTAAAAATATTGAAAACAACTTTTAGTTAATTTGAATATTTTAAAAAGCAAATTTATTTATTTTTAAAAATAAACAATAAATGGGGCATTTACATATAAATACCACAATTATTATGTATTATCTATCACCTAAACATTGATTTTCACATGTATAACACTTCAATTTTTCATATCACATCAAAAAATACCAAGTGGCCTTTACTCTTTAAGTATAGACAAAGTGGTATAGATAAAAAAATCAAGATTTAGGTGTTAGATATGTAATTACATAAGAATTTCGTGGTATGAATGCAAATCTTCCAAATTAAAAACATAAAAAACGCACCAAGTAAACATTTCTGAAAAGGAAAAGCCAAAAACAACATTAAAAAAAAATAAAATTGATCCCAAACAGCCCTAAGAAATTATACAAGATTTTTTAATATGACTATATTTGGAAATAAAGGGTAAAAAAAAAGTTAAAAAGAACTTGATAACCACTATAAAAAAAGCAGTACCTCCACACTTCAGCCAATGTTTTTCTCGTAGTCATTCTTAGTGCCTTTGATGGATCTTTCTGCAACAACATTCCACACATTTTTAGTAAAATCTCAAAAAATTCTTAAGAGAATAAGCAAATGCATCAAATGAAATCCAAAATCAGTAAGATAGAACACTATTAAGACACCTCTTAGTGAAAGTAAGAACATTCCAACCTAGAAACAGTGTCTCTATTCGAGCAAAGCTAACACCTCTTAGTGAAAGTGAATAGTGAACTCAAGCAGTGGTTAGAACCTTCTTTCTAACAGAGGATGAAATGCTTTACAACCCGAACATAAAGCTTTCCACATCATGATACAAAGAAACACTAAGAATCGGGGGAGAAAAGTAAAGATCAAAATGATCCACCTCTATTTGTCTTCGAGTTTTAGCGACATCGAGTGGACAGGTAGCAGCAGCAGCAAGGCTGCCTGCAACAAAACCAGCCGAAAAATTTGCTCCTAACACACTGGCTGCATTTGCTTCCTCACCTACAATTGCAAGCAAACTTCTTCGAATCTGCAAAATTTAGCAGACAACATAAACAAAAACAGGAAAAAAAAGGTTGTCATCAGTTGTTTTTTTTTTCCCTTAATAGATTCAAAGACAGAACTTCCAAAATCCGGATAAACATGTAAAACACACGCCAAATAGAAAATCTGCACTAGTGAACCAACTGTACATGATAAACTCACCGGTTCAAGTGTGGACCAACAAATGGCAGAAAATGGCACATCTCGAGCAAGTTGAGCACCAGCACCAGTCCACAGTAGGCGATAATTGCTCACTGTGTCAATCATATTAGGACAAAAATTTAATCTAGATTTTTTTAAAGATGCCAAGAGCAAAGTAATTTCAAATATTACTACCAAATTCTACTGTTGTGGCATCTAAAACTAGTCAATTGCCAATAACAGACCTCGAACTATATAATAGTAAGATTTTCATGTATATATTATTAACAGACAAGTTTAACACTTCATTGCACTTAATTGCCCTTATCAAACTAAACTTAAGCTATATTTAACCATAAACCGTGGCATCATCCCTAACTTTGATCACAGAACGTGTAAGGGAAGTACCATTAATGGTCCACTGCTTCACGGTTGGGGAACCAAAAAGGGATAAAATCAGTGAAGAAAACAGTGATGATCCAGGACATGAAATACTGCTTGCATCAGACTGAGGGAAAAAAATCAGTCTGAAAATAAATGAGCACTAGGTGAGAACTAAAGAACGGTTAGTGACCAGAAAATTAGAGTGTGAGAAAAGGCCCCTCTTGTCATCGGTTATAATTGTCATGGCATGTAAAGATTATAAGTTCTGAAGAAGTACAGTATATTGAAGATGAATCATCGGTGCTGTCAATACAAGGAAGAATATTTTTAATTATAATTGCTTCATTTCATGCTTTCCAGTGGAACTTGGAGTACAAATAGTGGAACATAGAACTATCAGTGCAGGCAGACGCCATCAAACATCATTAGCAAGGGAACGTGAGGTTGAAAACAAAAACACCATCAGCATAGATTTCATGACGGTTATCTTCATGCTGTAGTCAGCTTAGCTGAAAGAAGGTGTCAAAGTGGCACTAAATGGGAAACAAAATAAATGTCCAATGTGTGAGAACAAGAAAAAGTCATGCTACATTTGCAGGGCAAGTGACCAAAAAGGAATGAGGAGAGGCCCTATGAGGCATCATAGCTAGAGGCACAGCGAGAAGATCTCCATGGCATACAAAGATTCTAAAAGCTCTGGTGGAGTATATTATGAAGAATTTTTGCTGAGTGGTTTGATATGTCATGAGTACAGCTTATTTCCACATACAATGGGAGGAAAATTTTCAGTGATAATGCTATATTTCCTTGTTTCCAGTGGGACTTGCACCTAAAATAAAGCAAAAAGGTGTCGGTGCTGCCACAATCACAGTCAACCAAGAGAAGGGTGAGTAGGGATGACAGGTTGAAGATGGATCCCTAATGCCATCAACTTGGTTGAATGGGATTTGTTAGACCAAGAAATTAGAATGGTCATCAGCATCTCGAGCTCAACTGATAGAACAATGAGGATGACCACACTTTAAGTCAACTTAGGAATTAGTTGGAGGGTGTAATGGTATCAAGAAAGGCAGGCTAAGGGGAGATATAGGCTACTACTTCTTAACCCCAATAGAATCAAACAATATTATGAAATTGATACAATTTTTGGCAGATTTTCATACAAAAATTAAGGCAGATAATATTTTATTTCACGAACACCAAACAACTCAATATAATTACATAACATAAGCACCTACAATTCAACAGGAAGACGATCTCTCCCCAATTCCTACAATTTGAGAGGTAAGAAATCTTTCCCAAAACCTAAATCTAAGACTCACCACAATAATCTAATGCACAATCCTAAGCTATTAAGCCCTACTTATGCCCAACAACAATTTCCCTTAGGTTAATCAAGTCAAAATTGCTCTTAGGCTAAGCACCGGCATAACAATACTTCCTTTCAAAAAGACAATTTGTCAAAAAAAAATGAAGGTGTTCCTCCAACTCCTCACTATCTGTCTCCTCCCCCTCACAAACTAAAAGGACTTGAGTGTGTGATCCTTGTACCAATGGTCTAGGGCATACTTCTCATCACATCACAAACATACTCCCTTTGATCCCTTGTCTTGCAACTCTACCTCTGTGAGGCACATGAAGTTGGCCTCAGGAAGGATCCCTGCATTCCTCCCATTCGGCGTCTCCTTCTGAAAGGACACCGTCTAAGTCCTCAATATTATGGTTGTAGTTGTGGAATCCTCCCATGGTTCCGCTTTTGAGGGTTTTCTTGATTAGGTTCTTGTCTTCCACCACATGGGCAAGCTCCATCGCCTCCCTCATTCCTCGTGGTCTCAATAGTCTGAGTGTTGTCCATATGTCTAGCTTTAGGTCCTCATGAAGTTTCCCTCCAATCCTGGTTCAAAAATCCCCCTCAACTGTCCCCAAAATAGCTCGATCTCTCCTTATATTCCATGACATTCCCCTTCTAAGACGAGTCATAGAACTGTTCATGTAAGACTCCTTCTAGAATGGTTCGAATATTTTCCAACAAGCAATCCTTAAATTTCTCCCACGATCGGATCATCCAGCCTCCCTCCATTGAAACCATGTTAGTGTTTTTCCCTCCAAACATAACCCTGTTGATGGTTTTGATTTGATTGCATGCCGGAATTAGAATGGGAGAAAGATGAGAGTTTCAGGTCTCTATAAACCGCGTAATATGAAAGTCTCAAGCCTCTGTATGCTACATCATTGCTTTCTAAACAAGCAATAATCACGATTGTATCAGTCCACGGAGTAGGAGGGGAGAAAGATTGGTGTTTTAGGTCTTTGTAAGCTGCGGTCCCATCATTTCCTTCTCTGTCAGCTCTTTATGCAGCAATGGAGGCGAAAGATAAGAGATTCAGGTCTCTGTCGCGAGCCCGTCGCCACTTCCCAAGTTCGATCGTGACATTATCGCACAGACAAACACGAGAGAAGGAGAAAACGAAAGATTTGGGTCTCCTCGGCAAACCCGATCAGCAGGTTGGATGTGAAATTATTTTCATGTTGCGATAATTTCTTCTTTCTAAATCGAAACGCTTTGATACCACCTGATATAATTCTTAGTAGATTTTTACACTGAAATAAGGGAAAATAATATTTTATTTCACGAACACCAAAAAACTCAATACAAATACATAAGAGAAGCACCTAAAATTCGAGGGGTAGGCGATCTCTCTCAATTCCTACAATTCAAGAAGCAGGAAATCTCTCTCAAACCTTGAAATCAAGAGGCAAGAAATCTCCCTCAAGCATAAGCTATTAGACCCCATTTATACCCAACAATACTAACGATAAAAGCCCAATTTGCCGTAAGGTTAATAAAAAACAAAATTGCCCTTAAGCTAGACATTGGCGTAACAAAAATATTCATAGCAACAACTGTAGTAATGTGTTGCTCAGAATGTACAAGTAAACTGAAAATTTCACAAGTTATTATACAAATATATGATATTATACTGACAAAAAAACAAAAAAACTTATTTACAATATGCAAAATAAAAGTATTCCAACTAGTATTTGATAGTTGGCCACATCTAGATCCCAATTTGGCCCAGAGAATGAGAACATAAATGGAATAACACATCAGAAATGAATGTTTACACTTCCAAAAATTCAACACATCAAGTAATAAAAGGGAGTCACAGCTTTATTTAGTTATCTAACCATATTTCTAATAAGTGAGAGAAAAGTAACACAATTAACATTTGAGACTTAGCCTCATCTACATCCCAAGTTGGCCCATAGAAAAAAACATGCATGACATGGCTCAAACAGAGAGGAATATTCACAATTACAAACATATGAAATTTTGTTCAACAAAACAAGGAAAGAAAAAAAAACTTACAGCTTTCATTAGTTCTATTAACTGGCGATAAAACACCAAGTAATGTCTTCCAAATGCCAGGAGGCTTTGCTCCATTCCGGACTTTAAATGCCTGTTGCAGTAGAACTAACTTTAAGTTAAATTTTGCACGCCGACTTGGCACAAGCCGACAAAACAACCACAGTAAAACAAAATATAATCCAGACAAATCACATGATATTTCTCGTCTTTAACAAGAAAACTGAATGATATGATATATCATGATATTCATAAAAAATAATAATAATAAATAAAAAAAGAGAAAAAAATGCACAACTTAAACATTCTCTAACTTTCAAGTAAACCAGTTCCATAAGGACAACACGCATGCAACAATACTAGCAATAAACGCCACAAGTTATGTTTTCATGCAATTTCAGACATTAATTACAGAAACCTACATATCTGTGCTTAGCGACCATAATTTTTTGTTATTTATAATTAACACGGCATTGCATGGCACGTCTTAACTATCACTCACTTTATTTCTAATTTTATTAACTTGTCTACCTCCTACCTTCATCTAATCCTCTGCTCTACTTTCATCATACATTCAAATCTTCTTCCGATTTGTCTGCCTCCTTTGATAAATACCATCTTCTTTCAACAACTTCCTAGCTAAATGATGGTAAATTTCCGCTTCATCCTGTATTAAAATCCATAAATTCATAATTTTGATTCAGACTTTATGAAAAAAATTCTAGCAGAACATATTATCGAAAAAAGTAATCTATTTTACAAGCCTCTTCAAGGAGAAAATTTTCCATACGGAGTCAGGACGCAACTATGCGTGCGGAGTCTAGCAATATGCCACCATGTGTGCTAAACCGAGCCTATCTAAAAAAATATGGGAGTGGAAACTCTGATGTTATTGGAAGGGTTATTGGGGGGAGTATTACCCTAATAACCTCTGCGGTTTCACTTCAATAGCCCCCTGCAATACGAAAAATTATTCGGTCCGACGACCGCATGTTCTCTGCATGCGGTAGCGAATGGAAAATTAACACGTGTAATGGTGGCCCCTCAGTGAAGAGAAATAAGCAGAATGCGTGACCCGACCCGAACTCCACCAAATAACCGGAAAAAGCGTATATTTGTGCTTATGGAATCCAGCCAAATCTAGCATTTGGACATTTTTGATCCCGCCAAAGATTATTAGTGTCTTATGGATGTAGATTTTTTTTATTTTCTCGTCTGTTAGTAGTCGACGAGTAGGGCAGAGCTCGTCTGTTAGTATTCGCCAAGTAGGGCAGAGTTCTTATTCTGTGCCGAGACCACATTAAATGGATTTCTCATTCGACCAAGAAATGTTGATGGAATCTGAGAATGATGGTGATCAACTTGGATCATTAGCTGCGTCCGGAAGTATTCCTCAGGTAGAGTTCTTTCTTATGTTATGTGTGCTGCGATTAATGGCTTCCAAATGATAGTATTGCTGGGCTCGGATGGTTTGATTACTATATTATTTGATTGCTAAGTTAATTTATAAGTGTTATCATTGTGTTTAAGTTGTCGTAATGGTATTATCTTTCTGGTATTATTGTGGTTGATATTGTTTTTTCTGATATCATTTGGGTCTTATTTAGGTTTTATCATGAGTTTATTATGATGTTATTATGATTGTATTATGGTAGTATTTATGAATTATAAACTTTCAAGTGTGTGTGTGTTATTATGGTATTATTACTGTAGTATTATGGTTGTATTACATATGATGGTGTTATTTATTGTTGTATATAATTAGTGTTTTTAACAGTGTTATGTTACCGTGTTATTTTGGTGTTATCATTGTTTTATTATGCTAGTTATTTTGTATTTTTGTTTTTGAAGTATACTTTTGTGTTATTATGGTATTGTTTTTTTTGTATTATGTATTATGTTGTTATTGATTTATCATTTCGTACCAGCATGATTGTATTTACTAATTGGATACGTTGAAGTGTTCTTTTGTCAATCTAATGGTGGAATGTTTGAAAGTTGCAGCTCTCCAAGCCTTTAATTGTGTGCATTGATCCAAATGCGGATAGTTTGCTTCGCGCGGTGGTTCATAATGAGAAGGAAGCCTACGAAAATTATTGTGCATATGCACACCATATTGGATTCACTATGCAAAAAGACCATGTTGGTTTTTGGCCTAATTCCAAAATGATTTAAGACAAAGGATTTCATTTGTGGCAAGGCTAGTTTCAAGAAAGAATTGAATAACAATGTGTCGGTGAAGTACAGAAGAGGGGACACAAGGACTGGTTGTCCAGCCATGATCCGATATGTCGTAGATGTAGAAGGTAACTGGTCGGTTAAGAAATTTATAGAAACTCATAACCATCATTTGGCGGCAGACGGTGACAAACATCTATTGCGTTCTAGCAGAAAAATGGGTGATGTCAGTGCACAAGTGCTCAGATCGATGACAAAATCAGGGATCAGAACAAGCGATGCCTTTAGTTTTCTGGTTACAGAATTTGGGGGTGTTGAAAATCTTGATTGCACGAAGAGGAATGCTTATAATTTCATACAAAGAGAGAGAAAAAGTATAATTGAAAATGGGGACGCTAATTCTCTACTTAGATTATTCACTGAGAGGCAAGCAGATGATACAATGTTTGCATGGGACATCCAAATTGATGACTAATAGTTTATTGAATTTCTTTTGGAGTGATGGGATATTCAGACTTGATTATGATTGCTTTGGGGATGTCATAATTTTTGACACAAGTTATACATTAAATAAATACAATTTATGTTGTGCTCCTATTGTTGGTGTGAACCACCACTGACAGAACGTTCTATTTGGAGTTGGCTTTTTGTCAGATGAAACAGTTGAATCATTCAAGTGGCTATTCAAATCATTTATTCGGATTATGGACAACAAGCACCCGATGACAATATTTATTGATCAGGATCAAGCAATGGCCAAAGCCATCGAAGAGTGCCTTCCGCACACAAGACATAGATTATGCCAATGGCATATTTACAAGAAATTATCTTCAAAATTACATTGTGGTGTAAGCACTAAGAAAGTCAATGAGCTTTTTTATAAATGCATGGCTAAGTGTAACTCTGAGGAGTTTGAAGAAACTTGACATACAATGATTGTGTTAGGAAATCTATATGAGAATAATTGGTTGATTAGTTTGTACAATATCAGACATAAGTGGTCAACAGCTTTCAACAAGGACATATTTGGGATGAGGATCCTTTCAACACA
>NEWO01000146.1:90315-130854 GCA_003013225.1 Phalaenopsis aphrodite | reverse complement strand
CTGAAATTCAGTGAACCATTTTTCTTGGCCTTTAAGCAGCTGGACTATTGATTCCATGCTTTTATTTATTGTGGTATACAATGGCTCAGGGGCGACGTCCCTGAATCAACTGGCCCCATATCAAATGATACAGGTGCCTCTGGTCTGCCCTGGACTTGCGTCACAGAAACTGGACCAGGTAATCCTTCATCTGGATTGGATAATAGATTGAGCTCATCCTCTTTCAGATCCAAAAATTTATCATGAACCTGCGAGTAATTTCAAAAAGAAACGCTTTGATCATTAATAGTTTCAAAACGACATAATAATTTAATTAGAAATTAAAGATATATGTAACTTGCCTGATCAGGAATCAACATCTTAAAAGCTATATCAAGTTGGGATGAGCTCAAGCTCACAGTTGTTGGCCACCTCAACATTCGAGGTCTAGCCTCAGGATTCGCAGGAGTAATCAAAGAAGTGTGCTCATAAAATCATAGCTGTGTGAAAAAGACATATTTAGCTTTACACAAAGAAATAAATAGCATTTGGCATTAATACGATGTACTTACCGTTAGCAAAAAAAAAACCATTTATATATCCCAGAGGCCGGTTCCGCCTTAGTTTGATGGCAACCGCATTTATTTGCTCAATAAGATATTCACATAGCGCAGCGGGCCAATTAAATGAAGCAAACGTATCTACATTCTCTCCAAAGATGTAAAGTCCTTTGGATACACTGAAATTACTAGACGGAAAAAATAAATTTGATAACAAATAGTTTATATACAATTGATTAAAAGGGGCAGAAGACTCCCCAGTTCCGAAGGTCAACAGATCAGTCTTCATTTGACGGGCATCAACGTCACAGGATAAAACTTTCTTCCACTTTGGAACTTCTCCTCTATTTGGCATGTCAACCAAGAGGGCAACTTCATCAGGATTAATCCTCAGACCTTTCCCTCTCAATCTGAAAACCATTTTTTCATGTATCCAACATTGCAATATTTGAAGTGTGACCACATTGTCTTGGGGATAAGGTGGAAGTGCAAAGAACTGATCAACATTCAAGGTTTTCAGCTCATTCATCATCTCGTCAGATACAACAAGCATGACCTTATCAAGTGCATCTCGAACTACAGATGGTCGACATCTAGAACTGATGGACCTTGGGTTCACAAACCTACATTAAACAAAATAGTGCAAAAAATATAAGGGGTTATGTAGAAATGTTTTATTACGGGAATACAATGTAATATTTAAGTAATATTATGTGATCTAGCATAGTATTATTTAGCTTATATTATAGTAATACTTACGTTGTATTCTAACATTGTAGTATTTTGGTTATATTATGGTTGTATTTCTGTTGTACTGCTATTGTATTTTTGGTACTTAGGTTTAGTACTTAAGTTTAGTACTTAAGTTATATTATAGAAGTTTTTCCGTTGTATTCAGGTAATATTATCAAGGTTATATTCCGGTGTAGTATTAAGGTTATATTCTGGTAATTTTTCTGTTGTATTCTGTTATTATTATAGTATTATCTTTGTAATACTCAGGTAATATTATTTAGGCTAACGTTATATTCTAGTGTGACTCGGGTTTAGTGCTTGGGTTATACTATAGAAGTTTTTTAGTTGTATTCAGGTATTATTATTATTAATGTTATATTTTGGTGTAGAATTAAAGTTATATTCTGGTAATTTCTTCGTTGTATTCTGTTATTATTATAACATTATTTCTGTAATACTAAGGTAAGATTTAAGGTATTGTTAAATAGTGATTGGTTTTGTATTATAATTAAATAGCAAGTTTTATTGCGGTTTAATGTTGATTTTTAAAGGTAATATTGTCTGCACGTGTGTAGAACTCAAAAACACCAAAATAAAAATTACCTGGATGAACCCTCTTCGATTTCCTTCTTCTTTCGCTCTTTTCCTTCCTTTTTCTTGATTTTCTCGGACTGCATTGTCGATTCCTCTTCGGTTTCCATTATCACGGGCTCTTCCGTCTCCATTCTCACTGACTCTCTTCGGTTTCCAACAGCAAATCTAAAAGCCTGAGTTTATCTGATTCAAAAACCCTAAAAGATAGAATGAAGATCGAATGAAGGTGCTCCGTGCTCTCCTCGCTCGAGCGTCGTTTGGTTTTTCGATGAAATAAACTTTCTTTCAGGCGCTCTGTTAACTTTTACTTGTTTTGGGCCAAATTCGGGCTGGGTCACGCTGTAAACATGCCTCAATTTAATTTTTTAAGTTGTGGGGCCCACTGTTCCAGGTGTCATCTTTCCATTGGACACCGCACGCATAGTTGCGTGCGGTGTCCGCACAGAATAAGAACTCCTGCAATACCACCCGTAATAATCCATCAATAACCTCCGCGGTTCCACCTTAATAACCTATGCGGTTCCACTTCAATACCGCCCTGCAATAACCCCTCAATAACATCCGCGGTTCCACTTCAATTGCCCTATGTAATAACGCCCGCAATAAGCGCCCAATAACCTCCGCAGTTTTACTTCAATAACCCCCAATAAACTTCGCGATGTAGCACACGTGGCGGCATATTACTGGAGCCCGCACGCAGAGCTGCACCCGGACTACATATGAAAAATTTTCTCCTCTCAAAGGCACTTGTTGGCAGGAACATGCTTCCGTCGTTAAACCCTTCTAGTTTTTATGTAATTTACAAATTTAACTGAAGTGTAACAGTGAAAACAGAAATGTCAGAAGGGGGATGTTAACCTAGATAAAAGTCAACGAAACATTCATCGATCCCCCGAGCTACAGTTGGCAGCTGGAGTAGGATATAATATTATCCAAAATTTTCATCCCAAAAAACAGTACACACAAAGTGGCATCAATCTTAGCAGCATGGAGTTTATGAGAACCAACCAATGCTGAGAACAATTCCCAGAAAGAAAAAGAGATGAGTGGGGAAATGATAAATACATCGTCCATGTTTGAACTTCTAAGAAATTAAGACACCTCACCTTTATAGGAAATTGCTTACTCTTCAGTGCCCTTCCAAACAGGCGTCGTGAAAAGAATCTCTAGTCACTAATAGTATCTTTCTATAAACAAATTATAACATTTTTCTCTAATTTTTCATTATTTACAGAAATAAAATAATTTCCCCAAAATTAGCAAACAATGACAGTACTAAAGTGGTAAGGAGGCATATTTGAAACTTTACATATTGGAAACTTTATAGAACAAAGGACAAGGCCTGATCAGAAAGGCTCCAATAGCTCCCAATCCATAACAAAAACAAAAAGAATTTACCAGCAAAAAAAATTGTATGGGAAACTAGTGAACATAAAAATTTATTGCATGAAAAAATCCACAGCATGAGTGTCCTTGCAAAAATAAATAAGATTAGGACCTGCATACGTGTCCTTGCCAGCTCAATAGGAGAACAAGCTATACAAGCTAATGAGCGAGCAACTGAGCCAGCAACCAGAGGTGCGTAAGGTGTTAAACCTGGAGCATTGTGCGTAGTAAAATCTTCAATCCAGTTGCGGAATATATCATAACAAGGCAAATAAATGCCAACCTACATACATAGAAAGGAAAAAACATACCATCCGCATTAAACTAAAATAAAAGAGAAAATTAAATACAAAATTCAATGCTTTTTTCATCAGTAGAAAAATAGTTCACATTAATAACGGCAGAGAACAATACTTAAGTTTGCATACAACCTGTAGATAAATTGGACCAAAACTGTACATGAAAATTAGATTTCTAGATTGTTTGATCGTGACATTTGTGCCAATTAACCAAAAACAATAATGAAATACTTCAAAGGGGCAATCAATTTGGGATGCTTATAAAAGTTTATTTTTTTGTGGAGAAAAGAAAGTTGAGCCCACCAACCACCAAGCATATCTACTTGTCACGTAAACTCAGTTAAAAGAACTTAGCAGGATTTATAATCATAATTAACTACAAAAAAAAAAAAAACGTAAATGACACAAATCAACTATGTAATCAAAACTGAGGAAAGTTTGTCGAGAATTTATAAATTACAAATCACATAAAAATAATCACTGTTACAGAACATAAAATACTTTGAATACTGCCCCCTCAATTGAATGGAAAAGATTTACCATTCTAATTTTATGTAAAATATTTTTGAATATATGGTTGCAAAAACCTTCAATACCAATATTAGCAAGTTGACTTCCCTTTGAAATATGATAGTGTAAATTAACCCACTTTCTGATTTCTCTTAGGAAATACATTCTAACTACAAAGTCCACATATTTAGATATATTATGTTTTACTGAACTTTTGACAATGTTGACAGCAGATTTGCTATCATAATATATCCACATAAATCTACCTTTAAACTTTAAATCTTATAGAAAAATTTTAATCCATAGGAGTTCAGAAATATATTAAGCAATTGCTTTGAATCCATACTTAGCATTTAACCTTAAGGCTTATTTCTTACTTCTTCTTATTACCAAAATTTTTCCAATAGTGTGCAATTTCCCGAACTGAATCTTGTATCGACTAATGATCCTAAATAATCAGCATCCATATAATAGTATAACCCACAATTTATAGAGTTTCATGTTTTTTTTTTTTTTCGTATGGACATAACAACCACATTTGTCAATGGACAATAACAATATCCGCATACCATTGGCCTCAAGTTCACTTGCAGCTGGGAGATGCAAAGAAAATCGAACAGGAGATTTGGAAAACATCGGTTCAAATTTTCAATTAAATTTAAAGAATTACAAGACAGTCAGGATTAGTTTGTAGGTTTAAAATATTAACAAAAAAATTGAGCCATTTACAAACACAGGCTAAACTTGTTAGAAGCATTTGAAAAGAATATAACAAATACTTGTACTCCCGCAATCTTTGTTATCACATCCTCTTCTCTTGGTTTTAACTTCTCAAAGAAACCCATACTCAACACACAAACTATGGCTTTAGAGCTAAAAATCATACAACTCCTACAAATTTATTTGACATACCAACTGTCATGGTAACAAAAAAAATAACCATGGCCAATGAATCTGGGATCACTGTAGACAATTAAGGAAATATTTTATAAATAAATCGCGCACACTCTAACTTATTTATAAACCTATTATCCATTCAAAACCAAACTAAAGAAGTCAAGTGTTGTGTTATATTTTTACACTTGATATTATGTCATTTAGAAATGGAGCATGAGAAAATGATGGGGGGCTTACTAAGGAAATGGATAGTCGCCATCACCTTATAGATCCAATGATCAAGAGAACTTCATACAACCATCAGCATCATCTATTCTCTCTAAAACTCTTAAATTCAATATAAATAAAATCTGGCTACCACACGCACACCTTTGCCACCCATCTGTTCTTAAAACCATTTTTCATTCATTATTTAAAAAATCAATATCTGAGGATTTTATTGTGTTGTTTGTGAGATAGCAAAACATACAAAAGAACAATTTTTTCAATGAGTGACAACTCATTCCTTTTTTACTCATTCATGGTAAGATAAAAAATAGTCCACCGATTAATAAATTGACAGAAATGTAATAAAAAAAATAATGATGATAACCTATATGCTGATGAGTGGTATAAAAATGTATAAATATTAAAAAAATTAGAATGAAACACTCAACTAAATCTCCACTAAAATTTATAAATTTAATATGTATTAATTTCTTCACAGAAGATCTGAGAATGAAGACATATTGAGAATATTACCAATATATTGTATCTCAAAAAACGTAAATAGGTAATTAGATTTTGTAAAAATGTAAGGATATAAATTCTTAAAATAAACTCATTTTAAACACCATCTTTTAAATTCAATAGCATATCTGATACTTCAATGGCAGGATCATTTTAGCTTCTATTATAAATTTTTTTAGACTAAATCTAACCCTTTATATAATCTAAAGATGAAAATGAAACCCTAAAAATAATCAAGAGACCACTTTAGTCATTTTCTCTTACATCAATGGAGGGAAGAAGGGCTATCCCTTAGGTAGTTAGGCAAAACAAGACAAGACATATTAAAGAATAAAAAGGTGTTGCTACCATGTTTCATAATTCAATACCATGATTAGAGCCCATTGTCTCATTGTAATTACATGTATCATCGCTCAAGTGAATAAAAGATTGTGTCTCGGTAATATATACTTATTTTATAGGCACTCATTTGAGCTAAAATTTTAACATTTTTAGATTGCAATGCATATAATTTTTACACACCTCATAAAATATTTTTTATTATTTTATTAATATTGCACGTGTGTTGGAACCTAGCATTCCAGTAACTTAATATTAATCTATTATTGCTAAAAGTATAAAAGTGAAGTCTAACACAACTCCCAAGCCCAATAGAATGAAATTCATTTCTCATATTTTGAAAAAGGGTTTCAAGAACTCAATTATAAGAGTTCCAATCACTTCTAAATTTTATGGCAAAATAAATTGGCCTTGAGTGGTTTGCTCTAAAAATGGAGATGACACATTTTGACATGCGTTGATATAAGCATGATCCACATGCATGAATATGTGGCATACATACACCCCATGCAACATATGTATGTGCGTGGTGTGCTTTAAAGGCTCAATGCTGTGAATTTTGTAACCACATTGAGGAAACCGTAACCCGAGTGGTTAATTCAAAACACAACCACTCCAACGATGTCAATGTGATCCCATATCTAAAAATTGTGGATAGCGATCTACTTCATCTGGAGCTGCCGAAATTAGACTCACTAAGCTTCGAGGATGTCTGCATACATGCATTAAATTTACACATAAAATTGGGTTTAGTGAAGGCTGCTTTAGCCAAAATTGGCCACATTACATGAATAGATAAACTTGATCTGCACGCAAACCATGAAATGATTCAGTCAATAAAAGTTTGTTTAAGGTTTATGGTTTATGGTTCACCGAGCATGCCTCAAAATTTTCTTTATACTCAGAATCAATAAAACATAAGGGCTCAGATTAAAAAATATTATCAAATTCAAAGAAAAAAACTCTGAAAAAAATCTAGGAAATAATTAGCAGAATATGAAATCACTGGAGATGAGCGTGATTTGTAGTAGTAATTTAGGTCAAGTAAATTTCTTTCTATAAATCAACTTCCAGGACAAGAATATACCTATTGCATGATTTGTAGTAATTTCATGTCAAGTTAAACATAAATTGAATAATAAAGTCGAAAGAAAAGTTCTCTTTTCATGTATATCTAAAACAAAGGTAGATTGAGGCAATGAAGAATAGTTGATTTGCGCCAAACACACATAATTATATTAAAAAGGTAACAAACAACGTAAAAAAAGTTTCCATTTCAAAGGCAGATAAGTACACCAAAAAAAATCTTACAGTTGGTATGGCCAATGCTAACCCAGCATTTGTACCCCTCCACAATCTAAAAACTCCTTCCTGTGTTTTTAAACATAAAATTAGCCCATCTAAAGCCATTATTTTCAACTTGAGGAAAAATACACAAGATTCAATACGGAAATAATTGGTATAGAACCAAAAATAAGGCACTACTTGTCTGATGACTTTGTGAAAAACATCAATTGTTCCTTTGTACTGAAAACAATCAGGAGGACAGACAGCAGCAGCGCCAAATATTCCACCGCGAGTGCATGATGGAGAACATCTGAACTCTGAAAGCATCTGAAACAAATTAAGCTCAAAATAAATCAAGAAACCAAAAGCGACTAATACATACAAATCAAAGTAACTTGAGAGAAAATAAAAAACAATGGGCACTATCACTACTAGTATATGTGAAATTTTACAAATAAAGAAACATATAAGATATTAGACAGTAATATTATCCTCAAGAAGCATCCATGTTAAAGGATGCTGTGATATTATTCCATACCTACAGCTCAACAGAAAGCCATATCACTTTCAAATAGCAAATATTTCATTTTTGCTAGTCAAATCAGCAAATTCACATGGCGTTCTAGCAGTAGAAAGGAAAAAAATTCAAGTAGTCCTTATTGACACTAATGCTATAATATCTTCCATACCAATCCAGAGGTTAAAATCAAGTTTCAAATATATTTCTTATAAACTTTATGAGGAATAAATGAACAGACGTTACAACATTTAGTGCTGATTTAAATTTTTAAGTGATGAACTAAAAATTAATTAACTTGTACAATGAACATATAGAAGTAACAGTACATTCTAAACAGCATTCCAAGTTTTATTCATAATGGATGACCAGCCACGCACATGTAAAATTGTCAAATTTTATTTTGCTGGCCGCAAAACAAAATAATCTTTAGCCCCGAAAACAGTATATTTATGATTACTCCGTTAAATGTAAAAATGATTAAACAAGCAATACTGCCAAAAAAAGGGGGGAGCTACAAAGAATGATGACATGGAACAAAGACACAGCACATAAAAGACTGAAAATGGCGATGTTGAGCATCGTATCAATAAGAAGTCCATCAGTAACTCATTACCTACAAAAGAAGAAATAACTAAGTCCATAATCAATCAATACTACCATCAAGAAGGCATTTGACACAACCAAAAGAAAATCATGACCGGTCATCCATTATAGATTTATAATATCATAATCATATATCTAATACTTAATAAATGAAAAGGCCACAAAGCAAGGTTCGATAAAGATAATTAACTTCACCTAAATTCATTGATAAGCATTCACTAAAAAAAATATTAGTTAAAAATAAAAATATTTACTTTTATGAAGTGTTTGATTCCTATAATTTACACTTTTTATCCTCGATTTACATTTTTTAAACACAAAAAAGGATAGAAATAGCAAAATTAGACATCATATATCAACAAGAAGACATGTAAATGCTTACCAACAAATTATATCCTACATCTATAAAACTCGATAATGCACATCTTTTAGGTTGCTTAGCTTCCCATCTCTCAAGAGAATGACCAAGTCAATTCTCTACCATTGCCCAACATTGTATATTCCCCATAGAACTTCATCTAATACCTACCAACAACTAGCATCTAAAAAGCTCACCTTCTTGATCCCCCCATCACCCCTCACGTCAACAAAATAACCAAGTCAACCCAACTTCTAACATTCCCTATCAATTCTCATTTAGCACCTGCATGTTCAATGTTCAACGCCCCTCAACTTTAGTTGAACACACATCTCGATGAGAATGAACAAAATGATTGTTTGAATTTGCCCAACTTCTAACATCCTTGCCAACCATCATTTGGCATATACCAATAACTAATGACAGATACTCTCTTTCTACTGATGCTAGTCTTTTTATTAGCCCAATCTCCCTATCAAAAGAACTGCCATATCATCAACTACCATCACCCAAATTCTAATGTTACCAGCCACATATCATCCAATGCATGCCAACAACTAACATCTAAAGATAATCAATCACCGACAGGTGGTGTTCATATTGTTGGTCCTCCAATCTCTACCCTATCAGAATGATCAAAAGCCGACCACCAATCATCACATAACTTTAGGCATTTATTGCCACCATTCATCTGACATATACCAAAAATTGATATCTGACATCTTCAACCACTAACATTCAGCATCCATCTTCACAATTTCCCATTATCACCTCTTATCAAAAGACTACCCAACTCAATCAACAATCATTCATCAAATTCTTACATTCCACATTAATTATCTTCTAACAAACCTACCAACAACCAAAAACCAACATCCAACATCGTCAAACATTGATGCCCAATTTCCCAGTAATCATTCTCCCAATAAGATGTAACAAAATCACAACTCACTGTCACTAGACTTTCTACATTCCTCATCCGCCATCATCTGACACTTGCTAATGTCTGACATTCAACATTCAAAGCCATCTTTTCAAGTGCACTCCCTTTATATTAACAGAGTGATCAAGCTAAACTCCCATGGTTGCCCTACCTTAACAGTCCACATCAACAATCATTCAACGGCTACCAATGATAAGTATCTAACACTTTTCTTTCTAGTCACTCTACATCACAACCAATCGAGAGAAAAGACAAGTTGATTGCCCACCATATACTAACCTTTGAAACTCATCGATTGTCAACTAATGTGGGTTGACCATCAACAATTTCTCATCTTCCTAGTCAACCAACTGTAAAGAAAACTGCCAAGCCAACCACCCAACATTACACAACACCTAATTTTTCAATGTAATCTAAAGCTTGCCAATGATTGAAGTCAGAATTCTATCATCCATTGATGTCTAAAGCATGGCTTATCATTCTCCAATTCCACACACCCCACGTATGAACACAAAGGCCAATTTGGTAGTGTGTGTGTGTGTGTGGTAATTTCTGAGGTAACCTACTACCCAAGAAAACTGTAGAAAATAACATGATAAAGAATAATTTAACAAGCAAAACTAATATTAATCAAAATAAGGGATTCGTTATCATATAAATGTTCTCATTCAAACATTTCAAACAAGTGATCTTTAGAATAAACCCTGATTCTTAAAAGGGAAAATGGCAACAGAGAAAAGAATAATTTAACAGTTAACCAAAGTAAGGGGTTGGTTAGGATATAAATGTTAGAGCAACAAAGAATGAAGACAAGTGCCAAACACCTCTCTAGAATAAACCAAGCTTCCTAAAAGGGAAAATGGCATTGCGAGACAATCTCTTGTCATCACACATCTTCCTGTTGAACTCAATTCTTGACATTACATCAACCATTTAAAAGGCAAAGTTGTAAGATTAAGGTAATAGAAAATAGGAAAAAGGTGAAGTTTTATGAGCACCGTTGCTAGATGTTTCAACTTACACAAGTTCTTTATCTATAGGTCAATAATTGTGATTGTAAAATGTAAGAAGTCATTGAGAAACAAGTGATTCTACGATATTAGCTTAAAATGTATATTAAGTGAGCATAATAAGGCTGATCCAAAGATTAACAAGATGCTTTTCAATTCTGCTCTTTTTTTAGTCGAGTATAAAACTAATACAAAATTGGCGGCCCACTAATTTCTCACCCACCAAATAAGAACTTTACCAAAAACTCCCTAGCAAGCCAACACATAAGCAGAATTTGATTAAGTAAAAAGCTACCCTAAAATTATCAAAGCTCAGCATAGCACTGTACACCGCATCATCAGCATAAAAAGTGAAGCCTCCATACCCTAGCGCAACAAATACATACTTAGGCAGATCTTTATTTAATATGAATTTTAAAATATACCGTATTAGGGCCAAGGGAAGCAAACCGTCTTCCAAAATCCCGTTGCGGATGATAATAATAAGCTCCTGCTGCCTGCGCCTGTAATCTCGTCTGCAATGAACAGAAAAGAATAGTCTTTAACAATCAATGCGACCGCATATATCGCCAACACGTTTTTTTTTGCCTTTACAATCTAGGAAATCAAAGAAAAGCTTGCGGATAACAAAATAAAGGTAGCATAAACTATGTTGTCAATTCATGCCTAAAAAACACAAGCAAAAAAATAATAATAATAACCACCACAAGCTTAAACAATGCACCGCTCGTGGATAAAGCCAAACTACAACAAATTCAAAACACCAAAAAGTTCGAATCCTTACTATCATAGAAATCCCGGTGTACAAATATATCAAGTATTCAACGAACAGAATGCATAACCTTTCTCTATCATCAAGCACAAAATTATATCACTTCGATTCCAATGTAGCAGCGCAACTAACCAAAAAAACTAACCTTCGCAACGTCAAGAGGATTCACAAGGATAGCTGAGAGGACGGCAGCTCCAGCAGCAGACAAAGAACGCTCACCAAAACCCATTTTAGAGTCCTCGGACACCCTGCGATTGACGTGAGACGAAGACAGCGACGAAGCAGACGAAAATGCATCAGACCTGGACGCATTAGCCGCTCCATCAAAATCCACCCTCGATGCAGCGTTCAACCACGCGAGCAATCCACTTCTTGACGAACACACCATCCTCAACCTGTCCTGCCACCACTCCCTTCCTAACTCACAAGGGATCTTCTGAAACCTACAAATCAAGTAAAAAGCGTCCACAACAAGGATAGCCTAAAAAGAGCAAGGGCACTCCAAACTCGGAAACGGAGGGAGAGATTCGCGAGCAGGGCAACAGGCGATGCGGACGCGAGTTGGAAACTGCATTTCGCTTTTCAGGGAAGAATAAAAGCGTTCTTTCTCCCGCCGCTCCTTGGAGAATCGCAGAGCTAAAGGCGCTCTCAAATAGATGACGTGCCGTGCGATAAGCCGTTGGATGGTCCGCGCCCGTGTTCGGCGATCTCTGCCTTGGGCAGCAATTGACAGCTTATAAATCCAAGGGTTGTGCTTCCATACTTTGCTCTAAGTTCAATATATTTATAACAATTAAACATTCAAATTTATTTATATAATACTGACCTTTTTAACATTATATATATATATATATATATAATATCATCATTATTTAATTTTAAAAATTAAATATATCTTTTAATGCTTAATTTTATGACATTAATGTGCTAAAAATATAAATATAAAAAATTAGATATTAGATATAAAAATGCATTAGAATTATGCAATGCATATATTATTTTTCTATGAAAAACAAATTAATGTGTGTAAACATGCCATATTGATTTTCTTACCACAAAGAATAAAAATTAATTAATAACTTAGAAGAAGAAATTATGAAAAAAATCATATATATTTTTATTTAGGGGGTAATTTTTAATTATATTTTCTAAATTATAATTCATATATTATCTTTCGACATACTTAAAATAATTGGTAATTTATTAAACTATTAAAGCAATATATTTAAATTATTTGATAATATAACAAAATAAATATAATTATTAAGGAAAACTATTACAAAAGTTAAATAAACTAGATATACTATCTAATAGCTTAATTATATTTTTTAATAATTTAACTTTATTGTCTAATTGCTTAATTATTTTATTTAATTTATGATTTGTACGAAAATATAATATGTAAAGCATAAAATTAATGATATATGACAAAAAAAAGTTCTCATTTTAATGTAAAAATATCTTTATATTTATAAATCTCTGGGAATTTTACATATTTAGCACTCAAATCTTTCATATTTACGTATCTCACACTTAAACTTTCATATTCACGAACATAGCACTTTACATACATATGAAAGGTGGATTTGAACATTGTAAAGTGTAATGTAATACCAAAAGGATGTGAGATAAGTAAACTCATGAGTTGATTGATATATATATATATATATATATATATATATATATATATATATATATATATATATATATATATATATTCCATTGTATATATATACTCAATCCCTACAATGAAGATAAGGAATGGATAAATTGTCCCCACGTAGTAGAAGAGCTAAATGAGTAGGAGGTATAGTCCCTACAGCAATCTCTTCTGTTTTTTCCTTCTCCCTTACTGTTATATATATATATATACACCCCACACACATATGAACATGACTATGCAAAAGAGAAACATAAATTTATTAATATACCACTTAATAATTTATATTTATGAATAAGCCATCCTCACAATCAACTTTTTATTAATTTTTACTGTTTATTGGCATTTAGAGTTGGCTCTTTATATGATTCGAAAGAAAAAAACTTGGATAGAACTCTAAAGTTTCAATGTTACATGTATAGTACTTAAAACTTTTAACATAACATAAAAAATACCACTATAATTAATTTTTTAAATGAAATGCATATTTTCATGCATAGATTTGTAACAAACTGTCATAAGTGTAATATCAAACTTTAGGGGTTAAATATATAAATGCAGAGGAGTAGTGTGGTGAGTAAGCAAATTTCCCATAAAATTTACTACTTATATAATCTATGGAGTTATTTACTTTGCATGTGGTGCATTTGTTATATCATAAGAAATTATATAAATTTTATTTGATATAAAGTATCGTAAAAGTATGCTACCATCCCAAATATCACAATGCTTGCTTATATATAATCTACACATTATAATAGACAAAATATATTATAAAATAAATATAATTAATTTATATTTGTTAAAAAAATTGAGAACTTTAATAAAAAATATAACTATCTTAAGAATAAACTTAAATAATAAAATTATTTATTTAATTAAATAATTTTAGTTGTAAATTTTCTTTTTTGTAAATTCAAGATTTAAAATTTGGGATGTTCATGATGAAGCAAATAATATGTGGAATAAAGTAACAAACACTATTAAGCAAGTAGAAAAAGATGTACTTGGAGAATCAAAAGAAAAAACTTCTTTTAATAAAAATGGTTGGTGGTGAAATAATAATGTGCAAAAAAAGATAAAATATAAGAAGTTATGTTATAAAAGTTGGTTTAAATGTAAAAGCTTAGAGAACTGAGAAAAATATCAAACAATCTGCAGAGAGTCTAAAAGAACAATATGTGACTCTAAAAATTCTGTTTTTAATGATCTTTATAATAGATTTGATACTAATGAGGGTGAGAAATGTATGTATAAACTAGCCGAACAAAGAGAAAAGAAAAGTAAGATTTAACTCAAGTAAAGTGTATCAAAGATGAAAATCAAAAAGTGTTTTTTTTAGAAAAAGATATTCAACATAGGTGGGTGAGCTACTTTGATAAACTTTTTATTGAAATTTCTGAAAATATGATCAACCTTAGTGATCTTAATATTGTTAATAATAATAAAATGTTTAATTTTTACCGTCGCATTAGTAAATAAGAATTTGAGGAGGCTTTAAAGAAAATCAAGGGTGGAAAGTCTGTTGGACCTAATGATATCCCAATTGAAGTATGAAAATGTTTAGGAGATTTGAGAGTTTCTTGGCTTACTAAACTCTTTAATATTATTTAAACATTAAAAAGATGTCTGCCGAGTGGAGGAAGAGTATTTTGGTCCCCATTTTTATGAATAAAAGGATGCACAAGAGTGTGCAAATTATAGAGGAATTAAGTTGATGTGTCATACTTTAAAATTATGGGAGATGGTAATTGAACATAGGTTAAGACGTATTACAAAGACTTCTCAGAATCAATTTGAATTTATGTCGGGCAGGTCTACTATGGAAGCAATACATTTATTGAGAAGTTTGATAGAGAAGTTCAGAGATAATAAGGAGAATCTACATTTGATTTTTATTGATTTAGAAAAAATCTTACGATAAGGTTCCAAGAGATATCCTTTAAAGAGTTCTCAAGAAGAAAGGTGTTGATATGACTTATATTCAAGTCACTAAAGATATGTATACTAGAGTTGTTTCTTGTGTTCGAACTGAAGGAGGATTGACCGAATATTTTTCTATTTTTGTTGGATTACATCAGGGATTGACTTATTGACCGAATATTTTTCTATTTTTGTTGGATTACATCAGGGATTGACTTTAAGCCCATATCTTTTTGCTTTAGTTATGGATAGTCTTACTAGACATCTACAGGAGGTTGTACCTTAGTGTATGTTTTTTTGCTGATGATATCCTTCTCATGGATAAGACGAGAAAAATCCCAGGATAAACTTGAATTATGGAGGTCTACATTGGATTCTAAAGGTCTTCATTTGAGTATAACTAAAACTGAATAAATGGAATGTAATTTTAGTAGTAGTAGCTCTAGTGAAAAAAGTGTAACTTTGGGTGATCAAATTATTAAAGGTGTAAATGATTTAGATATCTCAAGTTTGCTGTTCAAAGCGATGGTGATATAGATGGGGATGTTAATGGTAGAATTCAAGTTGGTTAGTTGAAGTGAAGGAATGCTTCGGGCCTTTTGTGTGATAGAAAAATGTCGCTTAGACTGAAAGGAAAATTTTATAGGATGGTGGTGAGACTTGTAATGCTCTATGGCGTTGAATGTTGGCCTTTAAAATAGAAGCATAATACTAAGTTAAGGGTTGTCGAGATGAGAATGATTAGGTGTATGAGTGGCTTTACACTTAGAGACAAAATGTGAAATGAATATATCTGTGATGTAGCTCCTGTGACGGGCAAAATTAGAGAAAGTCGTCTTAGATGATTTGGTCACATTAAGTGCTGACAATTTGATGATCTGATTAAGAGAGTAGATGTTTTAGATTCGACTTATGTTAAGAAAGGCAGCGGTAGACATAGGAAGACTTGGGTTTATTGTATAAATATGATATGAATTTATTAGAACTAAATGAAAATATGACACTAAATAGGACGCAATGAAGAAAAAAGATTCATGTAGCCGTTGGAATTAAGGCTTTGTTGTTGTTGTTGTTATTATTATTCTTGTATTGTTAATGACATGTCAATAAAAATACACTTGATCAAGCATTAATCTCAATGCATTTTAGAAAAATAACTTTCAAATTAAAATTTGTGATCATCCGACTCTAATTTTAGTGAATTTATAACAAGATTGAGCATCAAATGCATTGAACTTAAAGATAATAAATTTGTTCAATTTGAGTACAAATGATCCCAAATAAAATACTATAATTAAAATCTTTGTATTATTGATTGAATGGTTAAATGAATCCTAAATAAAACATGATTTTAATAAAGTGTGCATCTTGATAAGATTAATCTCATGGACTTAAGATCATCTAATTCCAAAATCATTAAAAGACTCGGATGATGAAAAAATAATCTATAATCAAAGAATTCAACACAGATCGTTGATTAGAATATTTAGAGATTTAGACAAAATTTATCATAACTCTCAATATTTTATAAATATAGCCCAATATTTTATATCAAAGAAGGAGAAAGTTGAGAGAGAGCTTCAAACTTTAAAGAACTCCCTAGCTATTTTTGTCATCTAACCACAAGAAATATCCCCCAACTAGTTGTCTTCATCCAATAATCTCACTTGGTTGTATAGTCTTTTAACCAACATAATTGAATTATCATCTTCATTTTCAACTAGTTCTAGCTATAGTACAATTAAAGAAGACCCTTCTAAGGCATTTCACTTAATAATGTTGTCTTCTTTAGTTAATTAGTTGAAGAATAAAGCTCTAAAAATGCAATTACATAGTAAATCATTAAATCTGGATTAAGCCCCATAATTTTTTTATTTAAGTTTTTATAGTAAAACTCTTATGTCTCATGTTTTCTCTTATTTTATTAATTTGTGTGAGAAATGTTTGTGTAAATTTAGAACGTAAAAATCTCTTTGTTATGCTGCAAATTTCTCAACACATAATTGTTTGACATTGTCTAAATGAATATATTCCATCGTTAAATCCTAAAATGTCCTTTGGGTCACGCCTAAGGCAAAGGGCACTGGTCGGAGGATAGGAATGAAAGAAATTAGGAGAAAGAAAGAATAAATAAATAATAATACGAATTCTCTGAGAACATATCTATTAGTCCTTTCTATAAAAATGACCCTCATATTTATAAGTCACATGAGGGGTCCAATAAATTACTTGATTGTTCCTCATTTAATGGGAACATTATAAGTATTTAGCAATCATTGCACATTACATATTTGTAACTGAATCAGACATATTTTGACCTTGCAACCACTACTGGAGTCATTCCATATTATTTACTACTCTAGGCTTCATTTCGTATATGTAACTGCTTGGCTTGATCATGTGATATATGTTTGATTAGCTAAAGAGTCATTCAACACACTGAATTTTCATCAGTCATCTTTTTGCTAAATGGATTTGTTTTGATGACTCATTTTCCTTTGAAAGGATTATTCCATCGAGCAGTGTGTTTCATTAATTTGAATGGTAGCCTACCTTCGGTCAATGAATTAATATCAAAGAAGTCCCCACTCGGCAACTATTGAACTTATCAATGCCCTTGTGTTGTTTAAGTTGTTATTGGTTAGATGTGTAACACTTGTTGGTTCGGTCTAACTAACGTTCGATTAGTCCAAAATTTGACAAACTGGAATGATAATGGATTGCTCAAGTTTTTACTGTTATCTTCATGCAATTCATTGGATTCCTCGAGGTATGTGTAGCTAAATATCTAATGTATTTAATTTGTTTGTTTATTTTCTTACTTCTTTGAAAGTGAAAACTACCATAAGAATAAGAGAATGAAATGAAATAATTATTTACATAATGAGTAATAAGTACTATCAATAGTTATACTTCCTAGATTTCCTTGTTGCATTTTCATATAAATAGGGTGCAATCTGCGTTTTCTTTGTTCAATTTAAGTATTATATTACCTTTCAGTAAATAAAGTACAAGAAAAGGATGTCAGGTGCTAAGAAGCCTGTGAGTGAAGATGCACTGATGAAGGCCTTTGAGCTTTCTACTTCAAAGATGCACCCTTTTGAGGTGAGAAGAGGAGGAAACTGTAGAGTTTTTGCTCTGTTCCAAAGTGGTCTATTATGCTAAGAAGAGGCCAGTAGATGAAAGGAAAATTATTGTCACCCAAGGGCCGACTAAATGAATCAGGCTTGAGGAGTCCAAGTTGATGAAGCACCTAGTGGTGAAGAAACAAAGGGTGGAAGAGATTGGAGAGTCTTCCAACTCATTATTACTCTTAAAGGTAAGGATTTGGAAGAGAGTGAGCAAAGTTGATGTGTCTATCTTTGCTTCTGACCCAATCAGCTAAAAGTCAACTCAACTACCATCGTAGGATCAGGGCAAGCATAAAAAAGTTTGCAAGGTTCACCGCTGGAGGTGTTATGATTCAGCCTTCGATCGAAGAGGCTATCCAGGGTGATTTTCACTATTTAATGGTGCCCTGCCTTAGCCTTCAGTCAGAGAGGCTATCTAGAATGATGATTCACTACCCATTGGTGAAAGTTTTTGTATGTCGGAGATGGAACAGATGATTGGTAACTTGAATTTTCCTTTGTTATGCTCTCTACTTTATTATAATGGAACCAGCTCTAATATTTTAGATGAGGCTATGGAAACCCTTGACTCCTTACCCATAAGGATCATATAGCTTCCTAAGCCAGAGGTGTCTATTATTCCTTCAGATCTTATCTTGATTGAAGTGGTTTCCATCCCACCACTTCCTCTAGCTGATCTTGAAAGGGTGATGAATGACTGACAGGGTCACATGAGTTTTTGGCTCAGTATATGGACAAGACCATAGACTCCTTTTCTTGGGCAATGGGTCTTTAAAAATAGGTTGTCATTTTGGACTTTCGAGTGGAGTTGGCGGCCCTCTATGTTAATATGGAGACTCTCCAGGCTGAGGTGGCTAATCTTTGGGGAGAACTGGCATAAATTCTGACATAGAATTTAATTTCTCAGATCTAAATAGAAGAGAAGAATATAAGTAAATATAAATTTGGTGAGTGTGCGTTGTATATGAGTTTGGTGAGTCAGGGGTCTAGCTTTGCCCGAGATGGTGGATGACGGATCCCGATTTTGATATGTACGGATTTATGAAGTTGACACCACTACAGCGCCAAAAACTTGATACTTATATGAAAAGTAAGTTGTGTAAAATATATATAATTGTAGATAATTAATAATGGGATTCTATGCAAGTATATGTATCGTTATCAAGTAATAATGGACTTTCTATTTAAGGCCCAAATATCGATCCTACAGGGAAGGTGTAAGTTAGCAATGATAAAATTTTAACAAGAAATTTACAGAAAATTAAACGAAATCACTGTCACTAATTCGAATGTTGAGATATTAACCAAACTAAATTACTTAACTATTAACAAAATGGAAATGCAAATTTTGAATAATAACTACTAATCTACTAACTATGTTAATGTAATGAAGATTTCTTATGTGAAAAAGCATCATTCCTTCTGCAATGAAATTCAGGTGAAATGATATAAGATAAATGTTTATAATATGTATTGTGCCAAATAGGAGCAATTTTAATTGTTTACCCTGATACAGTGCATATAAAATCATTGGTTAATCTTAGGTTTAGTCTCTAAATCCGTGGCTAGGCTAGAAGGATACATGCTCCCACTCCAGAGCTCCCACTTCCCTTCACCTGAAGGCTAACTCTCGCTTTAGTTTTTAAACACTAAGAACAAATTGAGGATTTTAGTATGTCACCCTAAAGATTATGCAATTCTACACCCAACCAAGAATATTTTTCTATTTATTTGCACTTAATTTCTTGAACGAATTTCTCCTTCATGAAATCAAATGTGACCCTTACTTTGTTGAATGACTCATACTCCATTTCTTGGATAATATGTTTCACAACATATTTTAACAAATCAATTGGCCAGGTTGAAAAGTATATTAAGTTCAAAGTTGAAAAATCATCACAATTTATTTTATATTTTAATTATAAAACATTCATTTTATCTCTTTATTTTATCATATCTTAGACTAGAGGGAAAGACAGAGGGAACTACTCAGACTTCATGAGAAAGATACGACAAAACATAAATTTCATGTATAAAAGAAATTTCATACAACACTAAATAAACAAACAAACTTATCTGGAACTCTTTCTCAAAGAAAATCCTTTGTAGCCTTTGCTTAGAAATACAGGAAGAACTCCCTTACTTTTCTCCTTCTCAAACACTCTTACAGAAAGTTTCACGCTAAATCTCACCACAAAAACTCTAAACTATGAAAGCAAAATTACTAATTAACTCCAATATGGTGGTGGAATGAAGATGGATTATGAAAATGTGGTGTGGTGTAACGTTGTGGAGCGAAAAATGAACGTAGATGAGCCCATTTTCTAATGAAATTTGGCCCCAAATAAAGCCCAAGGTCAGTTCTCCAAGAGGTGCCTTCAAAAACTCTTAAAAAAATGTCCAAATACATCTAACCTTCTAGAAATAGGTATGAACCGCCTTTGGCGCCGTCGATGCTAGTCTGGTGCTGAGTAAAATTCTCCAGCTTTCGGTTGTTTTGCGCCGTCGACGCTGACCTTGGCATTGTCGGCGCTTAGTATTTCCTCAAAAACTTCATTTTGACTCCAAATTTCATCCTTTTTACTTCCTTTTTACTTTAAGCCCTAAAAATCAACAACCTGCAAGAAAATATCAAAATGCTTTCCATTAAAGTGCAATATCACCAAAATTAAGTATGAAATATGGGTCTAAAAATGCATATATTTTTGGTGTATCAATGACCCCACTATAAATACTTCTTATTTTAAATGAAATTTCAAACTTTTGCCAAATTTAAAAAATTTTAATAATCATGCATCCTCAATTCTAGCACCAATGTAATATGTTTTTGAAGCCTAATGTACGGTTTTGAGGTGTTTTAACCTCTTCATATCAATAAAAAAACTTTTATTTTTCACTTTTTTGCCATCAGATTGGTCTTTCATAGAGCTCAATGGCTTCCAAATATTCTTCTTAAATATTTGGTCCAACGAGGTCGATCGAGGGATCAATTCTAACATACTTCAAGATTGCCCTATTGGACAACACGTGTCCTCCATCAAGTGGATGTGGAAATTTATGACATTGACTGCCTGATGTGCCTAAAAATGTACTATTTTTCATGTTATATTTTATAATGATATTGCACCTTAAAGGTATGTTTTCTTGTGTTTTTGTTTTTAGGCATATTAAATTGAATAATTTTGAGTGATTGGAGCAAAAGGAACAAAAATGGACCAAAATGGAGCAAACCGAAGCAAACTGGGTCAAACCACGGCACACCGGAGCAATGGGGACCGAAACTGGGCGCTTAAGTGTCTGTGCCTAGTGCTTAAGTGGTCAAAGATGGAACTTAGGCACCACTAAATAGAGAGGAGGGCACTTAAGCACCCAAAATTAGTTCTTAAGCGTCGAAGACAATTTTCAACATATCTTTTAGAATATACATCGAATTTGAACGATTTTAAAGCAGTCCTCATGTGTCTCATGGGGAATTCATTCTAAATGATAAAAGAGACTTTAGATAAGGATTTGGGGTGGTTAAAAGGAGGCCTTTTGAAGACTTTTGAAGAGGAACTTGAGGCATCATTTGGAAGATTCATTGGATATGTACACTTTTGAAGAGACACTTTAACACCTCTTAGGAAATTATTAAGGCTTGGAAATGTTTTTAAAATCTTTCTTGAATTAATTGGAAGAGGAGAAGAAGGCTTGGAGAAGAAGAAGAAGGCTTGGGCGAGAGCCCCAAGTGGGCCAACAAGGTAAGAGAGAAAAAGAGAGAGTGAGATCTTTTTTCTTTTCTTTTCACTTTGTCCTTGGAGAGGATTGTAAAAAGATTGCTTTTGCTATACAAGAAAATTTTGATTTCCATCAAAGATAAATATTTCATTGTATTTTGATTTGAATCTAGTACTTTGTTTGTATGGTTTCAAAGTCTTGTCTCAATAAACTGTAGTAGAATCACATAAGATTGTATAGACGAGAATGTAGTCCATATGGTTGAGTGCAAAAAAAATAGGGAAATAATCTTTGATGGGTGTAGAATTAGAGGACTTTAGAGTGATAGGCTAAAGTCCCTAATTTGGTTCTTAGTTTTAGGTCTTAATACTAGATGCTAGCCTTCAGGTGAGAAGATAAGGGACTCTACAGTGTGAGCTAGTATCTCTCATGCTTAACCAGTCTTTAGGATTCTTAAATTATGAATAAGTTAATGTTATTTATATTACTTGACCAAGGGTAAAGAATATAATTGCTCATATTTGTCACAATCTTTCTCACTACTTATTTTACTTTTACACATGTCACTAATTTCATTGCATGAGAAAGGGTATTTTTAATATATTAAACCCCACTTTCTGATTTTTACAAAGTATTTTAATTTAAGAGTAGACGTAGTATTGTAGTGATAATTGTAGGATATAATTAAAACTAAACCTGTATCGACCTTTCAAGCTAGGGTGTGTTAGTTTAGACTAGAACTTCTCTTTAAAGCAGCTGTGATTACCTTAATCTCCATGGGATTGATATTCAGGGTTTAATAAAAAAGCCCTATATTACTTGATAATGATATGTATACTTACGTAGAATCCCTACTATTTAAAGATATAATTAAAATCTTACTTTGCTCGTGATCAACTACATAAATCCTTACATATAAAAAATATCAGGATCAAGTTTCTGGTGCCATTGTCAGGGATTAAAATCTTCATGTAGTAGTGTCAAATTCATAAATCCTTACATATAAAAAATATCGGGATCAAGTTTTTGACGTCGTTGCCGGGGATTGTAACAGTTAATCTTGACTTTTAGGAGAATTTTAGTTAAAGTAATTAGGCATATACTTGGATAATTGTAGTGTCATGAAAATTATTTTTGTGTGAAAAGTGTTCTTTTTTTGTATGAAAAAGTGTTGTGAAAAAAACTGTTTGTGTGAAAAATGAGGTGTTTGCAAAAATGTTTTGCTGTGTTGAATATATTTTTTATTTTATTTATTTAATTGTTAATGTATTTTTGTTGTGTTGCGTATGCAAAATAAAGGATCTGCAGGACTTGTGCTATATGATCCTGAGTTAGAAAAAAAGGAAGAAAATCATAAAATAGAAAGGACTTTAAAAACTAGAAATGGAAATGGAAAACATTCAAAATAATAACTTGGAAAATCATCATAAATCATTAAGGGATTATGTAAATCCTATGATAGATGAAATTCACTCAAGTATACAAATGTAGAAGCTAACTCGTTTGAACTAAATCTAGTGTTTATCCTACTAGTGCAGAATAACTAGTTTGGGGGAACTCTTTTGGAGGATCCCTATTTACACTTATCAAGTTTTCTAGAACTCTGTGCTACATTTCGTTATAATAGCATGTCAGACGATGCTGTTAGATTAAGACTTTTCCTTTTCTCACTAAGGGATAAGGCTAAAATGTGTTTATACTCATTAGCGCCTGACTCTATTAAAAATTGGGAGGAGTTAACTTAAAAATTCCTAGCTAAGTATTTTCCACCTTCAAGGACTACTAAAATTAGAAACGATATTATCTCATTTTTTCAGTATAAAGGGAAATAAATATATGAAGCCTTAGATAGATTTAAGGAACTCCTAAGAAAGTGTTTGTAGTTCGATTGATTAATTATTCAAACTTTTACAATGGGTTAGTAGGATCCCTTAAGTCTAAAATTGATGCTGCCACTAATAGATCATTAATGTCAAAACCATTTGATGAAGCATATGCTTTAATTGAAGAAATGGCTACAAATGAATTTTAATGGCCCTCTGCAAGGGTAAATCTTAAAAATGTAGACAATGTTCATGATACCGATGTGATTGCAATTCTTGCATCTCAGGTTGCTGCAATATCAAGTTGGACCAATTTGAAATGAAACAACCTCAATTGACTCCAATTTATGAGGAAAGTTCATTAGGGCATATGATTGATTCTAACCTATCTTATGAAACTTTAAAAACCATAAACAACCTGTATTCTAACTTTTACAACCCAAGTTGGAAGAACCATCCTAATTTTAACTGGTATCATACTACTTGGAGTAGAAATCAAAAATGAGAAAATAATCAAGCAAAGTTTAATAGAAGTTGGAATAATCAAGGGAGCACAAACTATAAAGCTTCATATCCACCAGACTTTAACAATGATAAAGAATTTAAGTATAAGAAGATATCTATAGAAGAAGTGGTATTGCAAATGGGAAACCAATTTCAAAGTCAAAATGCTGTGATTAAAAACATAGAGAATCAACTGGAATAAATTGCTAATTCAATTAACAATAGACCCCAATGAACACTTCCTAACAACACTGAGATCAACCCTAAAGAGAACAATAATGAACAAGTAGATGTTGTCCAATTAAGAAGTGGAAGAGAGATAGATGATGTGATTAGAAAAGAGAAAAAAGTTATGAGAGAAATAAGGAAAATTAAAAGACCTAAAGAGCATGTTTCTAAGGATATGGAAAAATTAATATCTCCAACTAAAATCAATTTAGAAAGGCCACCACCTCCATTTTCTCATAGACTTAGACAACATGAGTTGGATAAACATTTTTCAAAGTACATGGAAGTACTTAAGAAATTAACGATAAATATTCATTTCATTGAAGCTTTGGAATAGATACCAAGTTATGCAAAGCTTATGAAGGAGATATTAAAAAAGAAAAGAAAATTTGGGGATTACGAGACAATTGCACTAAGTGAGGAGTGTAACATTATACTTCAGAAAAAGCTTCCTAAGAAACTTAGAGATCCTTGTAGCTTAACAATTTCTTTTGCAATTGGAGAAAGATTAGGTGGAAAAGTTTTATGTGATTTAGGAGTGAGCATTAATGTGATGCCTCTATCCATATTTAGAAGGTTAGTTTTAGTTGATATTTCTCCCGCTACCATAACCCTTCAGTTAGTTGATCAATCTATCATTTATCTAAAAGGGGCTATAAAAGACATGCTTGTTAAAGTGGATAAATTTATCTTTCCTATGAACTTTATTGTAGATAAAGAAAATCCAATTATTTTTGGGAGACATTTTCTTATAACTGGATAAGCTATGATAGATGTGTAAAAAGGAGAGTTGACTATGAATATTAATGACCAGGAAGCCACTTTTAATGTTTTAAAGACTATGAAAGGTCCAGTTGAGAGAAAAGATGATGATTGTTTTTTGATGGATGAAATTGATTATCTAAGTATAGACCATTTTCAAGAAAGTTTTGAGAGTAAGTCAATAGATGAGATCAAAATGGACTTTCATGATGAGTTAAAAATGTTGTCTAAAGAAGACTGTATGTATGTTCAGAAGAGGTGCAAAATGATGGACGTTACCAAAAATAGCAAACTTTTAATTCCATCTATTGAAAAATCTCATGAAGCTAAGATGAAAGTACCCCATACAATTTTAAAGCCTACCTATTTAGGGAATTCATCTACACCACCAGTCTTTATATCTTCATATTCGTCTTAATCACAAGAAGAACCTGAATTAAATGATGAAATTTGTAAAAGATATTCTAAAAATGAGTTATTCAAAATCACTAAATGACACATTCCATGATATATGAACAAAATGAATGAGATTCTGATGTTAGAGAAACTAGAGTAAATATTGGATACATCGGGTCGTTGATGTTAGACCAAGCGCTTAATGGGAGGAAACCCATGTTTATCTTTGCTACCTGTTTAATGTGATTGTTGTTATGTTGGATTGGATAATAGTGAGATGTTGGACTTTGAGCCATGTTTGATGTGTAAGAGTGGAATGGATTAATGTTGTGAGGTAATTCCTTCGTCATGACTAGATTTTTTATATGATTTATGGTAGTAGCAGGTTGACGAGTCTGTTACGACTTAGTTATCAACCTGAGCTAAGAATCACCTTGAAGCATGTAGAGTTTGGACTTGGAGCACTCCATGTTAACTCTATTACTTCCTTTATCTAACTTTTTCTTCACTGATTAAGGTCATGAACTTACTTAGTTAACAACATCTGGATGAACTGCGCTATTTTTATTTACCAGATTGTGTATACCTTAGACTTAGAGTAACCCAAAAACTGGCAACACATGAGGGAATTTTGATCCATGGGTGATAACCAAATAAAGTTTTATAATACACCAACTTTATTAAAGTAGTTTCATTTGTTAAAAATTGAAAGTAAGGAGGGGAAATGTGAGTAGAAGGGAGATCGAATTAGCCTCAGTTGTTGTCTGTTTATGAATCTATGAGTCTATGTATTAGAGTTTGCGTGTCCATGTTTGTGAGTAAGTTTAATGAGTCATTGGAGATGACAAAACTTATCTCAATATTTTAAGCTTGTTAGCATCCAGTAATTTCTTTATAAAGTTTGAACTGTGTTCCTGTTTAATCTTCAGTCTGTACATGTTATATTATTTAAAATTCTTTTATAATGTTATATCAAGCATGTTTAGGCTAGATTTAATTTCTAATACAATATTATAGTATGTGTTATTTGTTGATATTTTTGTAGGATGTGTAGAAAATTATAAAAGTGATCTTTCCCTGCCGCATATTTTTGTACTTCATTGTTACACATGTTTAAGCTTAAGTAAAAAATTTCAAATTTAAAACTTACTTGTTTTCAAAAGTACTACAAATAAATTTGTATTTTATTTCTATTGATTATTGTTATGTGAAGTCACCTTAAAGATGGTAGAACTTTAAGTATAGAAATGGAGTAGGAAAACTTAATTGATATTTTTAGTGAAAATGATGAACCTAGAGTTAAGGATATTTAGTGGAGAACTTGGAAAAATGAATAACAACCTTTAGTAGAAAAATTTGTATTTTTGAAAAATTAAGGATTCTTAAAATTTTTATTTTCAAGCATTTAAGGCTCTTTTAGAAAGTATTTAAGAAAAAAACATCTTTAAAGTGAAGAAAAGTAATAAGTCTTAACTTTAGAGGATGATAGTGGAATTCAATATTATTTAAAGAGTTGTTCAGATGTAGTAATACTTACATAATAAAAAGACAAAAGAGAGGAAAATAAAATAATGGATCAAAAAGTTCCTAAAAAAGAAAAAAAATGCAAAAAAAAAAATGTGAGGAGAAGCTTGAGGAGAGGTCCTAATAAAAAATTGATTTCACTTGAGTCTTTTTAAAGTAAAGAACTTAGAACAATCCTAAGCTTACTTTTTATAATTATATTAGTAAAAATTATTTTTAAGAGAGTTCTTAAATCTAGAAAGCAAAGTTCATAGGATCCGAAGTTTGAAAAATCTGCATATATTTCTGAATTAGATAGGAAAACAAATTCCCAAGTTTGATGATAAATATTTTAGACCCGAGCTAGTCAGATTCACTAGAATCTCTTCTAATTTGAACTATCATATTTTAGAACAAAATTTTAGCAATTGTAAAGGATGACCCATTAACTCTAATCTACATAAACTATTTTAAAAATGTACTATTACTTGAGGATAAGTAATGTTTAAGTTTTGGGGATTTTGATGTGCCTAAGAATGTACTATTTTTCATGCTATATTTTATAATGATATTGCACTTTGAGGGTATTTTTTCTTGTGTTTTTGGTTGTAGGTACATCAAATTGAAGAATTTGGAGTGATTGGAGCAAAAAGAGCAAAAATGAACCAAAATGGACCAAATCGAGCAAACTGGGTCGAACCGGGGCACACCGGAGCCATGGGGGCAAAAATTTGGTACTTAAGTAAACCCAGTGCTTAAGCACTCAAACACGACACTTAGGCCCCACCAAGCGCCCAAAATCAGTGTTTAAGCATCGGAGATGGTTTTCAACATATCTTTTAGAATAATCATCGGATTTGGAAGATTTTTGAAGCGGTGCTTCGTGTGTCTCTTAGGGAATTCATTGAAAATGATAAAAAGAACTTTAGAGAAGGATTTGGGGTAGTTATATTGAGGTTTTTGAAGACTTTTGAAGAGTCACTTCAGGTACCATTTGGAAGATTCATTGAATATGAACACTTTTGAAGAGTCACTTAAGCACCTCTTGGGAAATTATAAATAAGGCTTGGAAATATTTTTAAAATCTCTCTTAAACTAATTAGAAGAGGAGAAGAAGGCTTGAAGAAGAAGAAGAAGGCTTGGACAAGAGCTCTGAGTGGGCAAAAAGGTGAGAGAGAAAGAGAGAGAGAGTGAGAGATTTCTTCTTTTTTTTCACTTTATTCTTGAAGAGGATTGAAAGAAGATTGCATTTGCTAAACAAGGAGAGTTTGATTTCAATCAAAGATAAGTATTTTCATTGTATTTTGATTTGAATCTAGTACTTTGTTTGTATGGTTTCAAAGTCTTGTTCAATGAAAAGTTCTTATTGTTTCTCCATTTGTAGTGAGTAGTTTTCTTTACTCTTCCTTCTTATAATGAATTACTATGCATGTGTAGGATATAAAATTGAATAGAGTGAGAATATATTAAGATATTTTTATTTTTTTCTTAATTTACATGTAAACTTGATATATTAAGATGTTTTTATTTTGTTTATAATTTACATGTAAACTTGATTAACTTGCATGTTAAAATTCATTGTGAGAACATGCAAGATCCGTGACGGTGTTGTCTAAATCAACTGTGGTAGAATAACATGTGATTATATGGATGAGAATGTAGTCCATATGGTTGAGTGCAAATAAAAAAGGGAAATAATCTTTGATGGGTGAGAATTAGAGGACTTTAGAGTGACAGGCTGCGACCCCCAATTTGGTTCTTAATTTTAGGTCTTAATACTAGATGTTAACTGATTCACGACTTTTTATATAGATGTAAAATGCGATGTATGCAATTATATATTTTAAATTCCTTAATAGATACTCTTAATTTGAAACAAAGTCAAAAACTTGATCCAAAGCAAAAGCTAGGTAAGTCTTTCACTATGAAACAAAAAAGAATACAATTTTTAATTTTAAATAGAGGATACAATGCAAGTTTAAGTATCGTTATCAAGTAATATAGGTCTTTTTGATTAAGCCCAAAATATCAAACCCATAAGGAAAATGACTATATGCTTTTTAGGAATTTAGAAATTTTAGATGACAAAAATCTACTTAGTACAATATTCTTACTTAAACTTAAGATGCTAAAATAGGAATGCAAACACAATTCTTTTTATAATTTTTGGTTTATGAAAATAAAGTAAGCAACTAATTAATTAAATACGTGCAAGTTGAAGACAATATAAATAAAATATATTTTTTCTTATCTTTAATTAGTAATAAATAGAGAAATTATGTTGTGGAAGTATTTTAAATGTGTTGTGCTAAATAAGAGCAATAAAATTTTTTACCCTTACTAAAGATGCTATAAAGAACATTGGTTAATCTTTAATTTGAATAGTCCTGAAGACCGGCTAGGTAGGGAAGATACTAGCTCTCACTCTAGAGTTCCCTCTTTTCCTTCCTCCTGAGGGCTAATATTTCGTATCAAAACCTAAAATTATAAATCAAATTGGGGGCTTTAGCTTATCACTCTAAAGTCATTCTACACCCTTGAAAAGTTTATTTCTCTATTTATTTGCACTCAACCCCATGAAATACATTCTCACAACATTTGTTGACTAAGACAATATCATCTCGGATCTTACACGTTCTCACAACATGTTTTAACATCTTAATTGGCCAAATCAAGAAGTAAATGAAGTGCAAGGTTTCAAATCATCACAACTTCTTTCAAGATTGAAGCCTAATACTTCACACAACTTCCTTTCAACTCTGAATCACTTATCATTTTAAGAAAAAAAGATAAGGAAAACTACTTAGAATCCATGGAGAAAATACAACCACACATAAATTTAAAATTAGAAATCATGCACACAGACAAGAAATCTAAATTAAAATCAAGTGTAGTCACAAAGAGAAATACTTATCTCAAATCCTCTCCACCAAATGTCTTGAAGTTCCTTTTAATTCTCTTCCTTCACTCACAGCACAAACTAACACTCAAAATAAAAAGAAAAGTCGTTGGCGGTGACAGTGGCAGCGATGGGCGGTGACGACGATGACTTAGATGAATGATGGTTGTAAATTTGATGGGTGGCTAGCCTCTGGTGGTTGGCTTTGATGATCCAAGTCTTCTTTAGTAAAAATCTAAAAGGCACCTTGGTGTCCCTTCAAAATGTGTCTCCATTCAATGAATCTTCTAGAAGTTGCCTCCTTAAAAGCTAATTGAATGAATTTTTGTGTCCATGGGCTATTTCCCATATTTTTACCAAGGGTTGTTTCAAACACCTCTTCAAAAATATGTTCAAATTAAATAATTCATCTCATAACTACTTCCGGTGCTTAAGCGCTGGGTACTTGGCGCTTAGGCACTGCTCCTCTCGCGCGTAGTGCTCGAGTTTATTTTTGCACCTTTCTTCATTTTTGCTCCAAATTTGACCATTTTTCACTCATTTTAGCATTTTTCATCCATTTGATTGTACCTAAAAGAAAATACACAAATACATTTCATTAAAGTGCAATGTCTCAAAAAATGGGTATAAAAATGTGTATAAAAACACTATATTTAGGTGTATTAAATTCCCCAAACTTAAGATGTTACTTGTCCTCAAGTGACCCTTCAATCTTTAAAAACCAATATAAGTAGATGATGTATATGAGTTTCTTTAGGAGTTACCAATTTTTTTATGTAGAAATATAGTAGTTCAATTTAGAAAAAAAAATTAGTAAATGAGACCAACTTAAAGTTTAGAAATTTTTAATGATAAGAAATATGAAAATATGAGTTCCTATCTAATTCAGAAATATTGTTTATTTTCCAAATATAGAGTTTAGGCATTTTATCATATCCACTTAAAAATTTTTATTAAGCATAATTTTACTTACTATATTATATCCTTAAGCTTAAGAGTTTCTCAAGTCTTATACCTTAGAAAGAATAGGTGTGGAACCAATTGTTGATTAAGCACTAATCCTTAAGCTTCTCCTCCCTTTTTCAATTTGCCTTTTTCTTTTTTTTCCTCATTTTCTTTTCTTTTTTCTTTTTTAGGCAAGGATTACTATATATGAATTTTGAATCCCACTCTTCCTTTCCTAAAGCAAAGAGTTGATATTTTCTTTCACTTAAAAACATAATAATAGTGTTGAAAATTAATTTAAATAAAATAAATTTAAGTTTTGAAAATAAAAGGTCTAAATTTCTAAATTTTTCAAAAATATAATTTTTCATACTAAAGATAGTTGCTCTATATTTAACATTTTTCACACTAAAAATTTTTAACTTTAAGTTTTTCTACATTACTATAAACTTTAACTAAATTCTCTTACTCATTTATATATTCAAAATTTTACTTTCCTAATATAACTTCATATACATAATCATTTTTTTCCAAATCAATATCAAATTTATTTGAAATACATTTGAGAACAAATAATTTTTAAGTTCTTTAAGAAAAATTTTCATCCCTCCCCCAAACTTCAATTTTTAATAAAAATAAAACATTTTAGCATCATATATAAATAAGCAGGAATGAAAACTAATTATAACATGCTTACAGGAATTTTCATATCCTAAATATGCAATTACAAAAATTAAAAACAAGAGTAAGAATTTACTTGATCAAATTCTAATTTACTTGAAATACAGAGATTCATCTTACTTCTATGTCGTGGAGTATAATATAACAGTAAACAAATTCACTAACGAACATACATGATTGCAACCTGAGAAAAATAACTGGTAGTAAATTGAAAATTTTAAACAAGCAGCTTTTAGTAACAAGTTAGCAAAATTCTAAACCTTCCTAAGATTCTAGAATTAAGTTCAACACAGACTAAATAAATAGAACAACACAATTAAAACAATTACTACCACAGATAATCACTAATCACTAAACACAAATAGATCACAGTAGGTGTATGAAATAAAGTACAACATAACAAAAACTAACAGTCTCTACAATAACAACTAAAAACATAATAGAAAGTACAGAATACTAGTGTCAACAAGAGTTCATAACAACACATAAACTAAAAACATAAAATCCAAACTAATCATCATTCTCCTCTTCATCACTATCGTCACTACGCCAAACAACTGCAGGCTCATATGGTGGATATCTAGGGTTCTGAGGGAATGCAACATCCTGGTTAACTCTCATAAGGTTTTCCATAGCTAAGTTGAATTAACCATCATAATCACTACGTCTCTTCATATACCCATCCATATGCTCAGTAAAATGTTCTAAGTTTGATACCTTATCCGCAGTATAATTGACATTGTCCAAAATCCTTTGTAATATCTATGACTGAGAATCAGATCCAGAAGTCTGACCTCGTGATGTAGAAGCATGTGAGGTAGAAACTTGTGAAGTCGAGGCAACAGAACTACTGGAGAATCCACCCTTCCAGCAAAAAATAGAATGATGTGAATAAGACTTCACATTCACACAGGTAATGGGTTTTAGTGGCTGTAAGCTCTCCTCCTAGCTATCAAATCTAACTCTAACCTGTTCGCATAAAGAAAATATCAAGGAAGAGAATCCCAAACCTGCAGTAGTAGCAGCGATGACTGAACTGGTAATAACTCCATGAATCGAAGATCCAATATCAGTAGGCTTGAATTGATGAATGCAATAGTTCAAGTTTTCTCAATCTCAAGTCACTTCACTCAAATGATTTGTAGGCAGTAGATGAGCAGAAATAAAATAATGTCATGCCTTTGCAGTGGCATCCAACTTTGAAGTAGAAAAGTTTACTCTTCTTTTATTTAGAAAATTCCATAACCCTCTCCCAGTAGTGAAAGATGAAGTAATCCCGTCTAACTCCTCTTTCGTAGGACTATAGTTTGAATAAAAACACAAAGTCGTTGGGGGCAAATGATAAAACTGATTAATTGCTTTAAAAGAAAATGGTACTATCTTCCCCCTCACTATGCTCCTTCTTCATCAGCTTCTGGGAAATTCACATAGAACTCCCGTACAATAGAAATCACTATGACAACAGAAAAACAACAAAACCACTCCCACTGGCGGCAAACAATCAACTCTTCAACATCTCCTCCCGAACTTTTAAAACATCGCTCAACAATCAACTTCCTTGAATGCAGTGCATCATTGTATTGATCTTGAGCTCTCAAACTAACAAATTTACTTGAATCAAATGGGGCCTCCCCTATGCTTCTCTTCATTCTTGGTGTTATTTTCTAAAAAATGTATAAAATTGAAAATAAATTCCAAATTCAACTCCAAATCACTAAACTAAACTCCTGAAAACTTAAACTAACAAATCTATGCATTTTCCAACAATTTTTCTCAAATTTTCACCATGAATAATGATTTTTGAGTAACTCATGAATGTGTTTAAAATACATGGTGAAATTTTTTTTTTTGCATAGAAGTGAAGCTCTCACCTCAAGAATATCAAATCTAGCAATTCTTGTCTCAAAGTCCCAAGAAATCTTCAAATATGGTGAGCCCTAGCTTAGAAATCACGAAATCCCTAGGTTGAAGATAAAGTCGAGGTTTGATAATGGTATTTTCAGTCCAATTTTTCAATTCAAACCGTTTGCAAATCGGTTTTCGTGAACCAACGCTTAAACACGAATGGTTTGGCGCTTAAGCATCTATCTCTCTTTTTAGGTAGCGCTTAAGCGCGGGTCTTGCACACAAATTTTGATATTTTTGATTTAAGTGAAATGCACGTATAGCCTAAGTTAACCAACCATATATGACCTCAAAACACTGTAATAACTATTTCTTCAACTCTTATCTCTTCTCTTACTCAAGATACACCAATCTTAACTAATTTTATTCAACATAAATAACCACAAAATCTCACACACACAAAAAACACTCATATTAATTCACAAATAATTACATTTTCCCTACATTATAAGAAATCCAAAATTTGGAATTTTTTTTGGAAGAGCTTGAAGCAAACTCATGGTGAAAAGTTTCTTACCAAGTAATCTTACTTGGAGAGTTAGATTTTTTATTTTGTAATTTATTTGGATTTTCAAAGAAATTCCAATGGCTCCATGAGTAATGAGAGGAAAGTTGATAGATGATTTTGATGCAAGAAGATTCATCAATTTTAAAGCCCAACATTGTTATAACACTCAAATGGAAACAAGAAATCTGATCCAGGAACAGGCATTTGCTATCCCGAGTGGCAAGATCAAGAGGTTGATCAACGCTAAAAATTGGGAGAGATTTTGCTACTTCACTGAAGTAGCAAATGTGCCTATGATTCGGGAGTTTTATGCCAACTTAAGGTTTACCACTGATGATCACATCCTTGTGAGAGGTAAGCAAGTTGAGTTTTCTAGAGAAAGGATCAATGCTTTTTATGGGATGAGAAATGTATTCCATTATGAATACACTACATTCCTGATGAACGATTTATCATTGGATGAAGTGATTGCTTTTCTGACTTATGGAAGAGGAGAATGGAAGATTAAAAAATAACAAGAAAATTAGCTTCTCCGCTTCTAGATAAATATTCAGTCAAAGGTATGACACCACTTTATCTTTGCTAAATTACTACCAACAAAACATTTGAGTGAATAAACGAAGGATAGAGTTGTGCTAAACTTTTGTATTCACAAAATGAAGGGGGTAGATGTTGGTGTTCTCATAGTTCATCATGCTCGAATTATAGCTAGTAGTGCTACAACTAGTGGTTTGGGTTACCTTGCCCTGATTTTCACTTTATGTAAGCAATCAGGAGTAGAGTTCCATCGAAATGAGGAAAGGCTGCAGCCAAAAAATTCTATTAGGAAGCATGCGATTTGAAGAGTTGAATCATTTGTAGAGTCTAGGAGTGGAGATAGTGATCGACCCTCTACATCAGCTGCAGGGGCATCTACTTCTCGCTCTGCTTCACTTAAAAATATTATGAAGCAGATAATGATTCAACAAATGGATATAGTTAATATGCAAAATTAGATTAGAGAAATTGGCGAAATAAATGCTTATAATGATGAGTATAAGCAGAGGAGAGTTTAGCATGATATAGCTTTTGAGGAAGCTATGGTTAGATATCTCAATGTGGAATCTCCAACTTTCTCCTGCTTCACTCCTTATGCTCCTGTTCATGAAGAAGAAGAAGATGATGATGATGAGAAAGGTGATGAGGATTGATATTCTTAGGAGTCTAGTTTGTTTGTTTTGTTTAATTTTCTATTTTTTTTTGTGTTGTTATGTAGTTGTTTTTTAAACTGTTGTAGTAAAAACTTTCATTTTGTGTTGTCGACCTAATTTGTAATAATAATAGTAGATTTTTAATTATTTTGCTTTTTTAGTATTTTTCAGTTTATGTTTCTGTTTTAATATTCAACAAATCCTTTAAAATACATTATGTTTCATTTAATGCTTTAAAGCCTATATGTATTCTTAAAGATAGTACCTGCAGTATACCAGAGCCCTGTTTCATGCTCAGAAATCCTCTACATGTTAGTTTTTATTTTTATGCATTTACTATTTTCTTTCACCAAATAAATTTTATATTAACACATTTTTAAATTACTTAAAAATTTAAGTCGGGGGAAAGAAAATTTTCTTTTAAAAAAATATGTAAACTAAATTTTATTTTTTCTCAATGAACTATAATTTAAAAATTATTTAACATGACCTGGGATATTAAGATTTAATTTTAAATGACTATACTTATGTTTATGAATATTATGTTAAAATCCAGGTAAAAGGTTTTTATTAATGAATGTCAATTTTTAAGTTAAAAATGTTTGGTATGATAAGATAAGACTATATTTTTCTATTTTCAGTAAGGAAAATTATATTTTTGAAGTATTAAAAATTTTAGAGTTTCATGTAAGAAGAAAATAATGAAACTTTATGAAAAATCATAAACTAATATGAATTTATAAAGTGAAGAAAGGCAAGGAGTTTTGACTTTAAGAAGAGGATAGTGAAGTTTGAAATTATTAAAGGCTATCCTAGTAATCCTCACTTGAAAAAGAAAAAAAGAGGGGGGATTAAAAAGATCCTAAAAGAAAAAAAAAAGAAAAGAAAAGAAAAATGAGTAAGGAGAAGCTTAAGGAGATGTCAAGTCAAAAATTGGCTTCACTTGAATCAACTTAAGGAAAGGGCTTTATTACATTTTCTAAACTTGTATTGGAGAATTTATAAAGTGAAGAAAGGCAAGGAGTTTTGACTTTAAGAAGAGGAATTAAAGGATACTAGATATAGTAATTCTCACATGAAAAGAAAGGATTGAAAAGATTGTGAAAGAAAAAATAAATTAAAGATCATAAAAAAAAAAAAAAGAAAAGAAAAGAAAAATGAGTAAGGAGAAGCTTAAGGAGATGTCAAGTCAAAAATTGGCTTCACTTGAATCAACTTAAGGAAAAGGCTTTATTACATTTTCTAAACTTGTATTGGAGTATTAGTAACATTACTAGTAAAATTTTCATGAAGTTCTTTTTCCTATGAATGTTCTAAGTATCCTTGATATGACAAATTGCAATTCTTCTTGAAATGAATGGAGATTTAGAAATTTAAAATTTTTTACTAAGTACTCTTGGACATAGAATTTGAATATAAGTTTTTAAATGTTTTTGTTATATTTTACTATTTTATTTATTAAACTAAAGTATAGAAGTTATGAGTTAATCACTATCCTAAGTCATATGCTTTTTATACAGTAAAGGTGTTACTTGAGGACAAGTAACATTAAGGTTTTGGGGATTTTGATACACCAAAAAAATATGTTGTTTTAAGTATACATTTTATGTTTATTTTTGGTGATATTACACTTAAAGAAGGGAATTTTCATGTTTTTATTATAGATATATCAATTTTAGGCATTTGGAGCAAAAGTAGCAAAAATGAAAAAAATTGGAGCCAAAACAATGAATTTTGGGATTCTGGCGCTAATGCACCAGATTGGCGCGAGAAGTACCATTTGACAGAGAGCTGGCACCTTAAGTGTCATTTGATGGAGAGTTGGAGCTATATGGGCCAGATTTGGCGTCTGTAGCACCAAAACCCAGAACAATGCAGTTTTAAGCAAATTGGCTCATGAAGAGCCAGATGCGCCAGAGATGACGTTTTGCTGATTAAGGCAGTTTAGGAGGAATTTTGTGCAAATTTTGGAAGGGACACTTGTTCTAAACACCCCTTGGAGTGATTCAATGCATCTAGACACTTTGGAAGGTTCTTTTATGAAGAGACTAGTCTATTGGAACAATAGACATGTCTTTTTTATTCAAAAGGGTTGACTTTTGGATAGAATTTTGGAGGGAATTTTGAATTCTTTTTTGGAGGGAGGTAGCCTTTAATAAAAGAGAGGGAATTCTAGGGCAAAAAGGAGAGTTGATTGGTGTGAGGTGTAAGGGGCGAAAAAGAGAAAGAGAGAGAGAGAGACAGAGAGAGAGTCAAGCGCTTGGAGATATTCTTCAAGGATTATAAGAGGAGAGGGAAGGTGAGAGATTTCTTCGTCATTACACTTCCAAAAGAGAATTGAGAGTGCTTGTAAAGAGGGAAAGGCTTGAAGAGAACTTCTAGGGATTTTCTTAGGAATGATTCTGAGATAAGTTGGGTCTTTTACTTCTTTTATTTTGTAAAATTATTTTTATATATAAAATCCATGTTTTGTCGTATCCTTCTCATGAATTATGAGTAGTCTTATTTTTCCTTCTCCCTACTTTGAAGTATGGTTTAATGAAGAATTGATTTTGTTTTATACGGTTTTAAATGTTAATAACTTTTTTATGTTTTGAACTTCGATCTTCATTTACTTTTTAATCTGACCAACTAAATTGTTAAAATGTGTTGAGAAACATATGTTCTGAAAGTGCTATGATTTCTATAAAATAGGGAGAATCACATTTGATTTCATGAGAGAGGATGTCATCCATGGAGTTGAGTGCAAATAAATAAAGAAATATACTTTGTTGGATGCAAAATTAGAGATTTTAAGTTGACGGATAAAAATTCCTAATTTGGTCTATTTGATTAGAAAATAATGCAAGAATGTTAGCCCTTAGGTGAGGGAGTAGTGGGAGCTTTGAAGTGGCATCTGATATCCTCCCAACATAACCACAGAATTATGGACCAAATTCTGGATTAGCCAATGTTGTTTATGCACTCGGAGGAGGGTAAAGAATAAGATTGCTCCTATTTGGCACAAAACAAATTATATTCATATATTTTCAAAAGATTTTAATTTCTTCACAATCTATATACTCACTGTAAAGGGGAAGGATGCTTTCTTAAATTTGAATTCGTAATCACAAAAAACTTGGTTTAGTTTTCATAAGTTACTTTTGAAAGTTTAGTAATTAGTTTAATTAACTTTATCTCTTACTGTATTTTATTTAGCATTCACTTTATTACTTTATATTCAAATTTCACACTTCAATTTTGCAATTTAAAATTATAGTTTACATTATAATCTTAAGAATTTACTTATAGCCATTTTCAACTTCCCAGTGAGATTGATATCTAAGACCCTAGTAGAGCCCTTTATTACATTAGCGATATGTATGCACTGAATTTTAATGGAAGAGAATTAAACTCCAAGGGCTGATCCTCATAGGAGACTTAACCTTATAATGAATGAAGTTGTTAAGAAAGAAATTATAAAGTGGTATGATGCTGGAGTTTTTATCCTACTTCAGATAGTGCATGGATTAGTTTGATTAATTGTGTTCCTAAGAAAGAGGGAGTGATTGTATCTATTATTAAAAAAATGAATTAATTCCAACTCGATAAGTCACTGGGTGGCCAATTTGCATTGATTATAGAAAATAAAATCTCGCCACAAGTAAATATCACTTTCCTCTACCTTTTATGGACCAAATGTTAGACACGCTAGCGAGGCACAAATATTTCTATTTTTGGATGAACATACTGGTTGTCACCAAATTCTTATAACTCCTGAGGATCAAAAAAATACCACATTCATGTATCCTTATGGGACTTTTCCTCTTAGACGGATTCCCTTTTGATTATGCAATGAACCTGAAATATTTTAAAGGTGTATGGTATCCATTTTCTATGATTTAATTGAGAAAGGAAAAGAAATTTTTATGGATGACTTTTTAGTGTTTGATACTTCATTTGAATCATATTTAAATCATTTACAAAAGTACTAAAACGTTGAGAAGAGAAAGTTTTAGTTCTTTATTTGAAGAAAAGCTAATTTATGGTTGCAGGAGGAATTATACTTGAACATAAAGTTTATAAAAATGGTATGGAAGCAGATCCAACAAAAATTCAAGTTATTGCTAAACTACCTTTGCCTATTACAGTGAAAATAGTTAGAAGTTTCTTAGGATATGTTGGTTTCTACAGGAGAAACATCAAAGATTTTCAAAAATCACTAAGCCTCCATGCCAACTTTTAGAAAAAAGTTTTCCTTATTTTATTTTAATCAGGAGCGCCTAAATGCCTTCAAGTTATTAAAAAAATAATCACCTCTCCTATTATTGTTTTACTCAATTGGGGGAAACCATTTAAATTGATGTGTGATGCGAGTGATTATATTATTGGGGTTGTTTTAGGACAAAAATATGATAAAATTTTTAAAGTAATATATTATGCTAGTAAAAATCTTAATGAAGCTCAAATTAATTGATGTGTGATGAAAGTTAGCCCGATATTCCTAATGTTTACTCTAGCTGGCCCAACATTACAATATTCTTAAAATCTAGTCTTTGACCACCAAAATATGGTTTTAGTCTTTTCACATTCACTTTATATATCTTTCCAGTTTTGGGATCTTCAATATAAACAACTCCAGAGGGACTAACTTTTACAACTATGAATAACCCTGTCCACCTAGACTTCAGTTTTCTAGGAAATAATTTTTTGTATTGTATAGTAAAACTTCCTGTCCAAGCTCAAATTCCTTTTTTATTATCTTCCGATCTTGCCATTCTTTCATTTTCTCCTTATATATCCTAGCTTTATCATAAGATTCTTTCCTAATTTCTTCAAGTTAATTCAATTGCAACAATCTTTCTCACAAGCATCTTTTAAATTAAAATTAAAATATTTAATAGCCCAATAAGCTTTATGCTCCAATTCTACTGGTAAGTGACAAGTCTTCTAAAAAATTAATCTATATGGGAACATTCCTATGGGCATTTTATAAGCTGTTTTATAAGCCCATAATGTAGTATCTAATCTAGCGGATCAATCCATTTTATTAGGATTTACAGTTTTTTCCAAAATTTTTTTAATTTCACGATTAAATACCTCTGTTATACCACTAGCCTGAGGATGATAATTAGTAGTAACCATATGTATAATTTCATATTTTTAATTCCTTTATTCCTAAAGTGAGATCCTCCATCAATAATGATTACTCTCAACATTCCATATCTTGTAAAAATATCTTTGATTAAAAATTTTGAAACACT
>NEWO01000146.1:71554-89942 GCA_003013225.1 Phalaenopsis aphrodite | reverse complement strand
TCAATTTATTTATAAGGCACACATCTTCACATAACTAAACATTTGCATTATTTGTACAAATATGGGTCATCCTAAAAGTAAAATTTTACATCATGAATACATTTTCTCTCTTGTTGCTTTGTCAATCCATATGGTAAAATACTACTAACAATGTAGTTCACAATATCAACATACCGCGATATTTCTCATTCTTTAATATTCTAAAGTTGTTCATCAGGAAAAATTTCATTAATTTCTCTTTAAAGATCAAATTTTTCTTTCTGTTCTAGCTTAGATAAATGATCATCTATTTGTTTATCAGATCCTTTCCTATCTACTACCACAAAATTGAATTCTTCCATCAGAAGTACTCATCTAATTAATCTTGGTTCCACATTCTTATTTTGCATCAATTATTTTATAGTATAGTGGTCTGTATGCACAACACATTTAGCTCCAATCAGATATGACCTAAACTTATCAAAAACATAAACAATGGTAATGATATAATTAATTTGAGCATCATTTATAGTTTTACTAACATAGTATATCACCTTAAAACTTTTTTCATATCTCTGCCCTAAAACAAGTTCAATTGCATAATCACTTGCTTCACACATTAGTTCAAACAGTTTCTCCTAATTAGGTGAAACAATTATAAGAGAAGTGATCAATTTTTCCTTCAATGTTTCAAAGGCATTAAGACTCTCTTGATTAAAATCAAATTTTGTAACTTTTTTCAAAAGTTGGCATAATTGCTTTGTGAATTTTGAAAAATATTTCCTATGCCGCCTGTAAAAACCAACATGTCCTAAAAAACTTATAACTCTTCTTATAATAGTAGGTGGAGGTAGGTTAACTATAACTCAATTTTTTTCCGGATCTACTTCCATGTCATTTTCTAAAATTTTATGCCCAAGTACAATTCCTCATGCAACCATGAATTGACATTTTTCCTGGTTTAAAACTAAATTCATCTTTTCACATCGTTCTAGAACTTTCTCTAAGCGATTTAGACAGATTTCAAATGAAATTCCAAAAACAGAAAATCATCCATAAAGACTTCCATTCCTTTTTCAATTAAATCACTAAAAATTAACATCATACATTTTTGAAAGGTCGCAGGTGCAATACATAAACCAAAGGGCATTTGCCGAAAAGCAAAAGTACCATTAGGTCTTGTAAATGTTGTCTTCTCTTGATCCTTTAGAGAAATTGGAATTTGATCATAGCTGGTATTTTCATCTAAAAAGCAAAGATATTTGTGCTCAGCTAGTCTATCAACATTTGGTCCATAAAGGGTAGACGAAAGGGATCTTTCCTAGTGGTTGAATATAATTTTCTATAATCAATGTATATTTGCCAACGAGTGACTTGTCTTATTGGTATTAATTTATTATTCTCATTTGTCACTGCAGTCACACCCCTTTCTTAGGAACACGGTGAATTTGACTCACTCAAGCACTGTCTAAAATAAGATATATTACTCCAGCATCTAACCATTTTAAAATCTCTTTATTAATAACTTATTTCACCATACGGTTTAATCTCCTTTAGGGATTAGCTTTTAGTTCATGATGTTCTTCCAATAAAATACAGTGCATACAAATCAAAGGACTGATTCCTTTAATATCAACTAATGTCCAACGAAAAGCTTTCTTATAACTTTTTAAAGTTTCCAACAACTTTTATTCTTGTATTTCAGTTAATTTTGTGGATACGATAACATGTACTGTAGATAAATCTCTTAAAAAGGCATACTTTAAATGTGTAGGAAGTGTTTTCATTTCTAGTTCAAGAGGTTTTACAATCGAAGAAATCAAATTTTTATTATATTCCATATGATTCAATAATTTCTTGAACATAATCCATTTCTTTATTGCTCACTTCCATAGATTTATCTTGAATTACATCCTCATCCTCATAATCCAAATATTCTTCTTCAGTTTTCTTTCAAATGTATTTGTGAAATATTCATTGCTTAAATAATCTTTAATACCCATTCTGAAGCATTCATCATCTCTTCCTTTTGCTGCTTATCTCATTAACTTTGTGATATTAAATGTAACTTCTTTATCACTAACTCTCATTGTTAATTCTCCTTTCTGCATGTCTATCAAAGCTATTTCAGTCATAAGAAATGGTATTCCTAAAATTATTGGAATTTATTTATCTTCCTCCATGTCTAACACAATAAAATCCACAGGAAAGATAAATTTATCAACCTTTACCAAAACAACTTCTATAATTTCTTTAGGATAGGTAATCGAACGATCAGCTAATTGAAGAGTTACAACAGTAGGTGAAATTTCTCCCAAACCCAACCTTCTAAAAATTGATAGAGGCATAAGATTAATACTGGCTGCTAAATCACATAAAGATTTTCCAAAAAATCATTTGCCAATAGGGTTTAAGAGAAACTTCTATAAAGTTTATATAATAATGGCTTCTAAATTATATAAAATTAATACTGGCTCCTAAATCATATAAAAATTTTCCATAAAATTAAATTTATCACTCATCACTCAGTGCAACAGCCTCATTATCTATAGACTTCCTTTTCTTATTGAGTATATCCTTCATGAACTTCACATAGCTAGGCATTTGTTCCAAGGCTTCAACAAATGGAATGTTCATAGTTAATTTACTCAATATTTCTAAAAATTTTGAAAAATGGTTATCTCTTTTATGATGCTTTATTCTTTAAAGAAATGAAGTTGGTGGTTTTTCTACAGTAATTTTCATGAGTTTGATAGGATATTCTGACTCAATATGAAAATCTTCACAAGACTTTCCATTTTCCACCCCTTCTTTCTCAACTTCNAGGAAAGATAAATTTATCAACATTTACCAAAACAACTTCTATAACTTCTTTAGGATAGGTAATCGAACGATCAGCTAATTGAAGAGTTACAACAGTAGGTGAAATTTCTCCCAAACCCAACCTTCTGAAAATTGATAGAGGCATAAGATTAATACTGGCTCCTAAATCACATAAAGATTTTCCAAAAAATCATTTACCAATTGGGTTTAAGAGAAACTTCTATAAATTTTATATAATACTAACTTCTAAATCATATAAAATTAATACTGGCTCCTAAATTATATAAAGCTTTTCCATAAAATTAAATTTATCACTCATCACTCAGTGCAACAGCCTCATTATCTATAGACTTCCTTTTCTTATTGAGTATATCCTTCAAGAACTTCACATAGCTAGACATTTGTTCCAAGGCTTCAAAAAATAGAACGTTCATAGTTAATTTCCTCAATATTTCTAAAAATTTTGAAAAATGGTTATCTCTTTTATGATGCTTCATTCTTTAAGGAAATGAAGTTGGTGGTTTATCTACAGTAATTTTCATGAGTTTGATAGGATATTCTGACTCAATATGAAAATCTTCACAAGACTTTCCATTTTCCACCCCTTCTTTCTCAACTTCAACTTCAATTTCTTTTTGAACTTTTGTTTCTAATTCTTTTCCACTTCTTAGTTGAATAGCCTTGATTTGCTCTTTGTTTTATTCTTTAGGATTAAATTCAACATTACTAGGAAACCTTTCTGAAGGTCTATTGCTAAGTGCAGTAGCAATATATCCCAACTGATTTTTCATGTTTCTAATTGTAGCTCTATGACTTTGTAATTGTGCTCCCATTTGCAATATTAATTCTTCCATTGACAATTTCTTCTCCTTACTTTGCGAATTGCTATTAAAACCTAGAGGGTAATAAGGTTTATAATTATAATTTCTCTGATTGTTGGAATTTCCCAATGGGTTCACAAGATTGTTCCCACATTGCAGATTTACATCTTTAGAGTTATTGTAACTCCAACTAAAATTCAGATGATTTTTCTGATCAGGATTATAATAATTGGAATAAGGATTATTAGTTCAGTTTTTTATTACATTTTAAGGTCATGTGAAGACTGAGCATCTATCATTTATCCTAATGAATTTTACTCAAGAACATGAGGTGTATGAGAATAATTCATTTCATACTAATCCATCTTCTTTCATATTACAACAATTTGAGCAGCCAAAATAGATATTGCATCAGAATCATGAATACTAACAACTCTTTTTGGAGTTACCCTTTCAGAGGGACAATGAAAATTATTAGTAGCCATCTCTTCAATTAAAGAAAATGCTTCATCGAATGGTTTTGACATTAATGATCCACCGGTAGCAATTTCAATTATAAATGTAAGAGATCCAACCAATCCATTATAAAAAAATTTAATTATTAACTAATCAAGTAACTTGTGGTGTGGACACTTCTTAATGAGATATTTAAATCATTCTTAAGCTTCATAAATTGATTCTCCATCAAACTGACAAAAAGATCTGATATCATTTCTAAGCTTAGCAATTTTTTATGGTGAGAAACATTTAGATAAAAAATTTGGTAATAAATCTCCCCAAGTTCTGATAGATCCAGGTTCTAATGAGTTTAACCACATCTTAGCTTTATTCCTTAATGAAAAAGGAAAAATTCTATGTCTGATGCATCATTCAACACTCCATAAAATTTAAATGTAGCACACAATTCTAGAAAACTAGCAAGATGTAAGTTAGGATCTTCAGTCGGTGTTCCCCCAAACTGATTAATTTGTACCATTTAGATAATAACAGGTTTAAGGTCAAATGAATTTCAATTGTTGTAGGATTAACATAATCTCTTAAACGTCTCTAATGATGTTCATTTTAAATTCTAGGATTATTTAAGTTTGTAGTCATTTTGTTCAAATTATCTAACCCTTTTTTTTGTTTTCAAAATTTTTTAATTGTTCTTTCTAACTTTGAATCGTAAGGTACTAAACCTTCAGATCTTAAACCACGCATACACAAACACAATAAGCAATTAAAATATGTAAACACACTAAAATATAAAAATATTAATTAAACAAAAATAAAATTTTCAGTTCAAATAAAGTATTTGAAATTATAAAGTAATTTACCGTTACTCCCTGGCAACGACACCAAAAACTTGATGGCGATGTTTTTGTGCTGCATTGTAACTTTTTTTCAATACTACAATACACACATGACATCACAAATATTATATATGCAGTTTAATCACAATTAAAATTACTTCGGTATAAATAGTTTTATATTTTAAAATCTTTAAGCTGTCAACTTGTGATAATAACACAAATATATGTATCGCTCAAGTAATAAAGGGCTTTAGTAGAGTCATAAGTATTGATCCCATAGAGAGTTGGAAATTCTTATGGTTATAAGGTAAAACACAATATTCAATCTATAAAAACTTAAGTACGCAAAACAAATCTAAAATAAATTTAATGCATGCTAAGCAAAATGTAGTTAAAAGGACTAAGTTTTCTAAACTATTTGACTAACTTCAAAAGTAATCTTATTAAGATTAAACAAATTTTTATAATGAAGAGTTAAAATTTAAGAAAGCATCGTTCCCCTTGATAATGAGTTTATGGATTGTGAAGTAATTAAAATCATTTAAAATTATATAGAAAATTGTATTGTGCCAAATATGAGCAATCTTATTCTTTAATCTCTAGGAGTACATAAAAAAGATTCACTAATCCAGAGTTTGGTCCCTAAATTTGTGGTTAGGTTGAGAGGATATTGTCGCCACTTTAGAGCTCTAACTTCTCCCTCTCTTAAGGGCTAACAATCATGCTTTAGTTTCCAAGCAACTGGACCAAATTGAGGATTTTAGTCTATCACCCTAAAATCTCCAATTTTGCTCCCATCAAAATATATATCCCTATTTATTTGCACTCAATCCCATGCACTACATGCTCACCCATGAAATTGAATGTGACTCTTACCTTGTTATAGAAAGTATAACCCTTTTAGATCTTATGTTTCTCAGCACATTTTAATATTTCAATTGGCTCTATCGAAAAGTAAATGAAAATCAAAGTTTGAATCATCACAATTTATTAACATTAAAAACCTTACATAACAAAATTACTTCTTCACAAAACTATATCTCATTGTAGGGATAAGGATAAAGAAGGCAACTCAGAATTCATGAAAATGATACAACAAAACTTAGATTTTATATATAAAAATAAGTTTACAAAACAAAAAAAGGAAATAACACAACTTTTCTCACACTCCTCATGAAAATCCCTTGAAGTTCCCTTTAAGCACTTTCTCTCTTCACAATCACACTCAAATCTCTCTTAGAAATGTAATGAAGAAGAACTTTATTACCTTCCCTCTCCTCTTAAAACTCTAGAAGAAAAACCTAACTCTTCTTCACAACTCTCTCTCACGTCATCCTTAGACCTCTCACGCCTCTTTCTCTAAACTCTCTTTTTTAATTGGGGGTAAGCCTTCCTTTCAGAAAGAATTCAAAATCCCCTCCTTTTCCACAAAAGGCACACCTATTCACATCAAGAGACAAGTCCCTTCATTCAAGAGACATATCTCTTCATTCAAGAGCATTTCCAAAGTGTCAAGATGCATTGAATCTCTCCATGTGGCGTTTGAATTAATTGTAGCCTTCTAGAACCGCTAAAAAATAGTCAATAACCTTCTTAATTCCTCTGTTGCGCATCTAGCACTAGTTTATAAGAATTCTATGTTATTCTCTGAATTTTGGCACCGCTTCTATATAAAATGGTGCCTCTTAAGCCAGTTTCTAGCTCGTCTAGTGCTAGCTCTTTGTAAAATGGCACCTTTGCTGCCAGTTCTGGTGTTAAGATGCTGAAAAGCTTCATTTTGACTCTAAATTTCTTCGATTTTGTTCCAAATGCCTAACATCAATATACCTACAATAAAATATGAAAATACCTTTCTTTAAAGTGCAATATCACAAAATTTAATCATAAAATGTATACATAAAATTACACATTTTTTTTGTGTATCACCCACCCCTTGGTTTCAAGGCTCAAAGAAGGCAATTACTATGACTGACATATCTAATAGCCTTCAATTCTACTTAATCACCCATCTTTGGCATTCTACCCCTAAATTTAACCAAAATTACCAAAATGCTCCTAGAACCCTAATTTTCCCAAAATTGCTCAAATTGCCAATTCTCACCCAAAAATCATATCAAACCACTTCAGACAATTCAAATTGACTAAAATACCCCAATTTCTCCAAAATTCCCAAAATACCCCAAAATTTCCTAAAATTACCAAAATGCCCCTCACGTCCCAAAAATTCCCAAAACCTCCAAATTGATTCAAAATGTCTTCAAAATTGTTTTGAACCACCCACTGTCCCCAATTGTACCCAAATTCACCAAAATTAGCTAAAATTCCCAAGTTTCCCTTAAGTGCCTAAAGTCTCCAAATCATCCTCAATTTCCACCAAATTGATTCCAAACTCCCCAAATTTCAAATCCAAATAAAAATTCATCATGTTTAGGCCCAATTGAAACCAAATTCTAGCCTAATTGAACTTAATTTCAACTTCAAATGCCAAGTCCAAATTGAATGTCCCAAATTGACCCTAAGCCAAAATTCCACTAAATTGAGCCTAGCAATCAATCCACTTTCCCCAATTTGAAGTCCTAAATTTCGCATGACATTTTCCTAAATCAATTTGGACTCTCAATTGGTTTAAAACCAAGCCCAATCCAAGTCCAAACTAAGCCCAAATCTAAACGTAAGCTTAAACCCTCATTTTGAACTTAATTTCAAATCCACCTCAAATCATTCAAGTTGATCCAAGCCCTAACCATTTTTTCCATTCTTAAGCACCCTTGGATGCTAATCACATGACTTAATAACCCAATATTGAGCCATGGACCAAGGGTCTCCTAAATCATGCAAACCCATCCTCATAATTTGGCTAAACCCACTTGCTCGTGCATCCAGCCTTCCCAAGCCCTAAGCTTATCACATTAAACTCCCTTGACCTCCTTGAGTAAGCTAGTTGCCTCCCAAGGCCTGGTTGGCTGGCTTAGTCACTGGAAAACCCAAAACCAAGAAGCCCCTCCTTAACTTAAACTCTGAATTTCACCCATCTAGTGTGTCAACCTCCCATTTGTCACTTGGGACGGATTCCCCTCCACCTAAGCTGCACTTTGGCTACCATGGCTTACCCTATTGGAAGCCATGGCTCGGTCTACCCTTCTCATAGATAAATGAGAAGAAGTGCTCCAGCCTAGAGAAAACTCTGCCCAATTGTCTTCAAACCCTTCTAGCACTGACATGAAGCTCACTCCCATCATTTCACCCTCTTCCTACCATTGAGAAACCTAATTTTTAAACTTGAAATTCTGAACACTTTTTTTTTCCATTCTACTAAACTCACCAAAATCTTAAATTGAGCTGCTCATAAGCTTCACTAGAGCTTAAGTACACTTCCCCAATCAAAACCCCTCTCTCTTATATATACCCAAACTTAGTTCAAAGCAACTCTTGGAGGATGTTTATGGACTCAAGGTGAAGCTTAGGAACAAACCCAATTGATGCCTCACCTCTTGGGATAAGGTTTATGCTCGATACTTTGATTTTGTGCTTGGATTCACCAATTGTAAAGAGAATCTACATTTCATATGCATGTGACCATATAGTTAGGTTCTTCTGTCCTAGATGAAGGTGTAATAACAAAAACCATGAAAATTAGTTGAGTATTAAGCAAGATATACTGTCTAGAAGTTGAACGATTCTTGGGCTGAGTCTGATGGAGACGATGAACAGATGTCGTTAGTTTCTACATGTATGGGGTGGACGGTTGTGATCACGTTGGATAGGATGATGAAGCGGTAAAGGTGGTATGTGTGGCTACTGACTTGAAAGGCGACATCTAATGGTAGCGCGACACACGATGTTTCGGAGCCACCGAGGATGAGTTAGCGCTGCGTAGATAAATAGGAAATTAGGCCATTTTTTATTTCAGTAAATTTAAAAACATTAAAAAATTATAAATTGGTGTAGAAAATCATAAAAATAAAATAAAAATACACTGATATTTAGTAAACAGAAGAGAAAATTATGGACTAAAAAAGAAAATTTATTTGTCATGTATTTTATTTTTAGTTAATTAAATACACTGAAGTTTTTTTTAATTCTATTTGATTAAATGTTAATGAAATTTGGAGAGTTTGTTCTTCATGTGATTAGGAGTGTTCTCTAATTTTTCCAAAGCTAGAGAACACCCCTAACCATAAAAGCCCCAATTTTCAATGTTAAGTCACCCTTTTTTGCTTTAAAAAATTATATAAATTAAAATACAAATCAGAAAAATGTGAGGTTTACTTTGGTAGGTTTAGTGTGGTCAAAAGTCTCTAGGAAAATTATAAAATGTGTTTGAACAATTAAGTGTATTATCTTAGTTAATTAAGTCATTAAAACCAAGAAATAATTAAGAAAATAAAATATAATTAAAAAATCACAAAAAATTAGTTATCAGTGAAGATAATAAACATATTAAGCCTCTGCAAAAATTTGTAACTCATTTGAAATGTATTTCATATCAAAACCTATTTTTTAAGGTAAATGGGTTTTTTTGCATTAAAATAATTATAATAAATAAAGTATAATTAATTAAATTATAAAAGGTGATTTGGAGTGATCCTTGTGGCTAGGGGCACTCAAGAAAAATAAAATTGATGTCAAAATAAAAATTTTTTGCGCTAATTTTCAATTTAAAAATAATTAAAAATAACTAAAAATAATTAAAAATCACAAAAAATAAAAACAAGGCCAAAATTTTCCCAATTTTTTCCTTGTTCCTTTGGGCCCCTTCAAACCTTTTTTCTTATTTTTTTTATTAATTTTTTTTTTTTTTAATTGCCAAAATTTTTTTTTCCTTGTTTTTGCTTTAAATTACTTGCATTAATTAAATTAAAATTCTTAAAATTGAAGTTTTTTTTTTTTTCGTTTGGGCTTAAGGAAAATTTTAAAAATAATTTTGAAATTAAATTATGTTTTCTATTTAATTAATCATTAAAATCAATAAATAATTATAATAATTAAAATATAACTAAAAAAATCATGAAATTTGGTCCAAATGGTCCTCTGACCTAGATAAACCTCTAATAATTTTCTTATGGGTAGAAACTTCACTTTGATTAATTAAATGAATTAACATTGACAATCCTTATTTTTGAGTAAAATAATTATAAAAATTAATTAAAAATCAGAAAATCATAATTTCTTCTCTGATATTTTATTGGACCCATAAGAGGGGTACAAAAGAAATATTCAAAGTCCTTTAAGTTAACTTTAAAGAATTATGAAGTGGAGAGTCTTAAGGGAAAAATGATAATTATAGAATTTTGAAGCTACAATTAAGATTTAGGTTACGTGAAAGGGTAAATGGTAATATTGATCATAATGAGCTCTTTCAAATATTTGAAACATAAAGGTTAGGAGGTAGAAACCAACTCACCACTTTCCTAGAATAAGGGTAAAATTGTAATTTTCCTAAATTATTGTGACTTGGAAAGTTGAGAAATTGGATGATCCTAAAGTAATGGGCTTGAGATAGGGAAATGATAACTTACTCATTTGAAGCCCCCCTAATTGGTGATTAATGCAATCTTTAAATGAGAAATAAATCCACTTAATTAAATATTTTTTATTATTGCAAATTTATCCTAAAACTTGATTTAAGGGCCTAGTAGTGAGCTAAGTTTGATTTAAATTTGTCTGATGATGTTTAGAAAAGAGAAACTAAATTAATCATGAATGCCTTAAAAAATACTATAAGCTTCATTCTAATCATGAGCACAAGATTTTTAGCAATTCAGCTTGCCCTTACGGGCAACCACTCACATAAATCTTAAATTGAACATCAAGTGAATGTTTAAGTACCCCGTTCATGGGATAATTAAAATATCAAGGTTCATTGTGCACATGACAAATAAATCCATTGAATCTAAATTTAACTTCAACTGATTATTGAATGACATAATAAGTTCAAATGAACTCTTAACGTTTCAAAGGGTTTTAAAAGTTGTTTAAGTTCATGCCCGAACGCTTTTATAATCTTATGGATATTTTAAAGAACAACTGAGCTTAATGTACTTTGTTAAAAAAATCATCCATTAAAACATTTAAGGACCCACCAAGTTATGCCTCAGGACCCGATAATTCACTTAAATCAATAAAAATGCCCTACACTACTTATCCTACATTAATTGACCCAATGCTCAAGGATTTGAATCTTCTCTAAGGTATTTAAATCCTTGTGATCAATTGGGGATATTTTTTTTTGCCACAAATGGATCATCGAGCTTATGTAAGTCAGAGGTCTAGGTGGCCAGGGCGATGACGATAATGTTAATGTGTGCTAAACCAGGGATTGGACATAAGATTTAGAATAGAATTTCCTACTTTGAGGACCTTCAGTAAAGGGGAGAGGATAAGGACAAATGATATTATTTGCCGATACTTGATGAGATTGTGGCCCCTGATACTCTTAGGTTTTTTTTAGTCCTAGCTCAATCAAAGTACTGAACATGTGGGCTATACTACTTTGCAAAGTATTTACAAAAATGAAATTTCTTTCACCTATTAAAGTAAATTCTACATGCATGAAAATTAAATTAAAAATAAAAATTTATGAAGGTCCATGGTTAATCACTTGGATCAAGGATAGGACTGCCCTCCGTATATTACCGAGTTGGTAGCTCTTATTCAAAGTTGAGAAGTACAAAGTCTAGCTCTGAGCCCCCGCCTTTACCAATGTCTTACATTTAACTCTGATCTTCCATATGTGACTATGGGTTTTCTTTTACTTGCTCGTGTATTGCAACGACTCGTTTTCTGATTTTTTCTGTACCGAATGCTCCTGTTTACTTTTCTGTGATATATTTAAATTTATTGAAAATATATTATGCTTTATAATGCTAACCATGCTGCAGTAGCAGAGACCAAGGTACACATTTACATTTTATTCATAGCAATTTTACTTATCTACCTTAGAAAAATTTTCTATTTGCATTTATTTAATTACATGCAAAACTAAACTGAATCTGAAAAGCAACAAAACATATTTTCAAAATTAAATCTACACTTTTAAAACAATAAACAAACATAATACACTGCTTTTGGATTTACGAGGATTTCTTAGATGAGATAATCTACGGTTGCTAATAGGAGTTTTAAACTAAGTAAATTTAAGAGAAAATAGTGGTGTTGGAATGAGGGAATTGTAGGATCCTGATTGATGTAACAATAATTAAATTAAAACCCTCCCTGAAGCCACTTGAATAGCAACAACTAAAACAAAACTCTTCACTTAAACTGTACAACTATAAAAATTTGAACCTGGAGCCAGCACAATAAGGAGCTTGGAGCTAACACCGTGGGAAACACAATAAGGATGTACAGAAGAACAACTTCAAGGGAGCCAACATGTCTACAATAGCAACTTTCCTTAGAATTAAATAACAAGCTATAAGACTTCAAGGTAGTTCATCTAGCATGATGTAAATCTTCAACTTATCATTAAGCCTTTGTACAACCGTGTTGTGAAATATAAGCTCTAACTCACTTTATGCTCTGAGGTTGTCTTTCGTTACAACATAAACCGTTCTATCTTACAGGCTATTTGTATGAACATGTCACACAAGTGTATGCCCTAAATAATAAAATTGGTAGGATTAAACATCCAATAATTTTTCCTCAAAATTGAAACCAAACCATAAGATAGCTTGGGATGTCAATGAGGTTCCCCTCAGGATCCACGACATCCCCCAGTTTTCTCCCTTTGGATGCTGAAAATAATTGTTCCTATTGGTCTTTCCCATTTGATTTTACTTTGTTCGACTTTGAAAATCCTAAACTTTGATACTCTTGAAGACAATACCTTCTGATCTAAATGAGAGTTTTCTTAGGCAATTTTGCTTGTCTAAGATGTAATTAACTATAGGGGCCTACCTTTATAGGAAACTTTGGAACCTGGCTTAATATAAAACCAGTCTAATTTTTTTACATTAGATAGGAGAACTTTTCAGACAACATAAATGTTCTACAGACTTAAATAGATGTCTTATATTCTTTAGTTTGTTTAATTGAGCCTCACTAGCAAGTAACGTGTCTATTCCCCGGGATAGATGCATGGCTTACAGTGTTGTGCTCATTTATATAAACTATTGCATGTATGAGATCGATTTAGTCTCCTATTTTCAAAAATTAAAAATATTAACTTTCAAAACTATATATAAATTAAACGAAATTATTTATATTTTCCTATATTGATGATCGACATCAACATGACCAAGTATGCTTACGTGGTCTACCGCTCGTGCATCTTTCGACTTCAATACCTACAACATATGAAGATCATCACAACTCACAATTATGCCCTACATGAAAAACTCCGACCTACATGATCCCCATCTCATGCAGCTCTTGACTGCAGCCTCTAAGACATACAACCGTCATCACACTTAACCATTGTGAACTACATGGCTTACTCCTTATGCAACTCTCGACTCCTGTCTCTGCGGCCTACATGCATGATCACATATCACCACTACAGGCTATGTGTCAACAACTCATGCATATCCTAACTCCATCTTCTACGGCCTATGAACATCATCACAAGGAACCACTATTGCCTATGTGACCAATTATGAACTACGTGTCTTACCGCTTGTGCAACTTCTGACTTCTGCCTCATCAGTCTGCAAATGTTATCGCAGCTCTCCGCCATGACTCATATGACCAACTACAACCAACGCGACTCATAACTCACACAACCCTCAATATCTGATCATTGCAACATACTGGCTTTGTTGTAACTCACCACCACGACTTATGCGACCAACTATGACCAATGTGACTCACAACTTCTGTAGCTTTCTAATATGCCTTCTGTGACCAACTGACGCTCCTAGATGAATTATCTACGACCCACACGACCAACTACTATCATGACTTTCAACTATGGCCTATATGACAAACTGGCACCGCAACCGTCTACAACATTGATGACGGACTACTGCCACCCTAGCAAGAAACTTTGACCATTGCAACCTGCCTCACCAATAACTACAATCATTACAGTTAGACTATAACCAATGTGGATGAACTACTGTTGAATGTTTACAATGAAGAAGCTTGTAACTCAATCATCTTTAATTCATGAGAAGAGTTAGTCTGTGTACTCATTATTCATAGTGAATTACTTCAATTGGGCTAAGGCCATGAATTTTCTTCTTTCAAGGGTTTTTCACGTAAAAATTGAAGTATCTCGTCTAGCTTACTTTTCCTTAATTACACGAGTGTGTGCTAAATCTAGTACTATGCTATGAAATTAAATGATCACTCTACCGTTGTGAACCTTCTGGCACATATCAATTATAATCATATCCTTTGACTTTTTCCTCTCTAGCCTTCCTACTTACATAAAAATCTAACATCTTCTATGTTTTGGACTTCTATTTGTGTGTTTGAAATCTCTACCAAAAAGTAGGGTGTAAAATTATCTATTTATAATAAAACATTTTTTTCGCACACAATTATAATGACTTCCAAATAAAAAAGATGCATAAGTTATATGCTTTAGCTTAATTCGATATAAGTACCTTTCAAAGAAAAACTTATTAATTAATCCTAATCTACCTTTTTTATTATTTTTAAAATAAAACTATTTCTGCATTTAAATTTTAGGTAATTTATGCATTATATAATTGACTTGTGAACTAGAATAGGAAAAACCTATTAATTCACAAGAATTAATGAATAGCATTCTTTCAAACTTTTATGTTAAATAGCTATTGTGCTTGTTATTTCAAACTGTGAATATACATCTGTCATTTTTTAATATATATATATATATATATATATATAATCAGTTTCTTGGCTGATTCAATTAAGTTCTACAGTGAATTGGAAATCGAAGTAAATATAAGGCAATCAGTAGCTATTTTATTATTCAGTAATCTACATTTATCTGTTTAGATTTAATTCAAAATTGCACTACGAAATCATATGACTTATGGTATTTGCTTGGAGCACAAGTCAAGTTTGGTGGCGTGGAGTTTGACTTCCTTGAGTAGCCTAAGAATATTAAATTGACAGGGACGTGAAAGAATACCATTAGGAATTAGTAAAATATTATTTGCCATGTTCAAGGGAAGCCTTCATTGGATCGACTCCATGGGCGACTTAACACTTTTATAAGAAAATTCATAGAAAAATATTTGTTTGAAGATGGATGGCGGCATTCTTGGTTGCCAAGAGAGGCCTCTCCCTTGGTGAAGCACTTAGGAATTACTATCAACTTTGTCAAACTTTAACGTCATTGCTTGCAACAAGCTTATGGAGAGAGTGAATCGTTACTTAAGTGGTTGGAAACATAAAATTCTTTTGTTCGCAGGTAAAGTGCAACTTATTCGAACCACAATCTGGAACAACCTTCATTATTGGTATTGATCCTCTATCATACCTAAATGCAACAAAAAGATTCTCACTTGTTTGTGGAACAATTTCTTGCATAATTATAACTCTAATAGTAACATGCATACCATTGCTTGGCATAACAATACCAAGCCTAAGCACCTGGGGAGTCTCAGTCTTCCCAACATTGACTCTGTCAACACTATCTGTAAAGCTTAGAGACTTTTCAATTGTTGATCTATTTTTTCTTGATGGTATGACATAAATTACGGATCTATATGATTTAAAAAAGGCAAGAAGGTTTTTGATTTTTGGAAAAACTCGTAGAATTTTGCTTTCATATTGAGGGCTTACTTTATTTTGCATGTTAATAGCAATGGGAAACTTCTCTTTTTCTTAACCCTTGGTTTAATGGGATCTCATTGTTTAAGAAATATGGTGGCAAAAGGTTTAATTGGTTCAACTGCCCCAAAAACAAAAAGATATTTGATGTTATTCAAAACAATTATCGAGCCCTTCCCTCCACTACACAAGATAATAATGATCGCATGCATTCTATCACTCAAATTCCTATTGGGAACTCTACCCAATAGTGTATTGAGGAACTCTACCCAACAGTGTGGTTGGCTTAATAAGGATCATTTCTCACATAAAATCACTTATTTCTATCTTTATAGAGATTTTTCTATCGTAAATTGGAATTACTTTCTATGGTTCAAAAGATATTCTCTTAAGTTTGCCTCTTTTGCATGGAAAATACTCAGTAGCGGGCTTAAACTAAATATTTTTTTTTTCTTTTGATGAATATTTTAGTTGACAATCAATGTATTCTTTGCAATAAAGACCAGGAGACTCATTCACACATATTCTTCGAATGGCAATACACTTTCGCTTTACTCAAAAATATCATCACTTGTGGTGATTTATTTTCACCTGGGGTGCTCCATGAATCAGGTGCTTGCTCTTAGTGATAATCTCACTTGCACGATTTCTAGAAAATTCTTCTTATTTGATGTTCAAGTTGCTACTAACTATATTTGGGTTGAAAGGAATTTTCAGGAATTCTTTAGAGTCTTTTGATACCATTTTACACATCATAAAACTTGTTATGAAAGAGAAAAGTAGAAGGTAGAAGTTTAAAGTTGGTGTCCCTGACAACATAAAATAGTTTTAGAGGCTCTAAGTTTTGGGCATCTCTATTATCTATTTTATTTTTAATTATGTCTTGATGGTCTAGACCAATTTACTCTTTTTTTGGTCATCTTGGTTTTTTCTTTATTTTACAAATATTGGTTTTATTGGTCCCATTGTTGCTCTCATTGTATCTCTTTATTCAGACTCTATTTTGGATAGCTGTGCTGCCCCAGGGAGCTACTACGGCAAAGCTGGCTGCCCGTTTGTTGCAGCTACGTGAAATTAGCTGTCGGCCAGTTGTTTCTAGAAAAATGACCCTTTTGCCATTGTTTACTAAAGCTGTTTAAAACAGACCTATGACAACAACATACTTGATAATTCAAAAGAAAAAATTCATTTCAAAACATAACAAGAGTACAAATATACCACTCACCTAACAGTGAGTATCAAAAGTGTCATGAAAAAGAAAAGAAAAAACTAATAAAATTACAAGTAAACTTATAATGATATTGTTTATTTTGCTGGCTAGTTTTTTGGGAATTGAGAGCTTTAATGAGGCTACTGAAAACATTTTAGCCTAAGTTGGTTTTTTATTGGCCGCTCTTATCAGCTAAAGTGCATCTATACAGATCTATTTGGCTGCTTCAAGATCTTTGTTTATTTGTTTATTTATTTATTTTTCTTAAAAATGGAGGCTACTTCCTGGCCGCACTATATTGTGTGAGTTTTTCTCCTTTTATGAGCATACCTGAAACACTACATTAAGTTGTAGGGTTTTTTATCTTCATTTATCTATGCTCCATGATGTTTGTTTTACTTACTTGCGGCACTGCTCCTACTGCTAACAATTTTGCTTGGCATTATTAGGTTCAATATTTTGATATCAACCAGGAATATTTTCTTCTTGGATGGATTTCATTATATGCGGTTCTTTTTTTTTTTGGGGTGTTGTGATGATTATGTATCCTTTGAGGCTCAATGAGCTGCTATATTTGAATACTCGTGATTATGGTATCTGCCGAAATGTTGTCTGTTAAGGTTCAGAACTTCGCCTGATTTTTTATCCTACATTCATCTTTTCAACTTTTTAGTATGTATAGAGTTTGAGATGGAATTGGATCAATTTTGTTTTTTAAGCTCCCATTTTGTACTTTAGCTTTTTCTTTTTTTTTCTCACTTACATGTTTTGGTTTGTTTTTTTTTCGTCTATTTTATTTTTTCTCCTCGTTACTTTTATTCCTCAGATTATGTACTTTGACCTTTTTTGTTGAATGAATTGGTAGGTGTGGCCGTCATTATCCACCCCCAACCCCCCCAAAAAAATAAATAAAGATGGATGGAAGAATTATCTTGTTATATGGTATTAACTTCCTTTTATAAATTGTTTTTTTCCTTTTTAAGGTTGGCAGAATTATTATTTTGATTAAGGGACAATACCTCATTAATAAATATAAGCTTATTTTTGAATTGATAACGCTGAAGGACAAACTATATTTAAAAATGAAGTAGAATTAAAAATAAATAGAAATAAAAGACTGAAAAACTTAAATTTGACATTAGCTCTTGAACAAAGAGAGAAAACGGCTCCGAAGAAATTTGTCTGGATAATTAAGCTTAGGCAAGACAACTTGCACCTGTGCAAATTTTTTTTTGGTAAAATGGGTAATTAATGGTTTCTAAAACTATACAAAAAAATTGTGTCAGAATAAAAGTCAAAGAAATCCAACGACCAACAAAGAAAATGATGAAGCAAGTTGGGACCCACTAAAGGCAACTCGAGAGTCTACATTTACCCACCCGACTTTTGCTTGTCGAGAGAAATCTAACTCCATGAAGGACATCGCATGGACAATTAGCTGGGACTCCTCATCTAGGCCGGGCAGATGGAAGGAGCTGCTCAGATCTTAGACAGACGACAAGGACCTCCCGGTCAACCCTTTGACTATGGATGCTTGGATCATAACCCGGATAGAC
>NEWO01000146.1:48478-63012 GCA_003013225.1 Phalaenopsis aphrodite | reverse complement strand
ACTATAAGGAGGTCCATGAGAGGTAGAAGGAATATCCCTAGAAGTAAAAGGAATATCTCTAGCCTTACTGCCAGATCTCCAGTCAACATGAGATTCATATGTCTTGATGTTTGCAGGCCCAATAGGTCTCTGAGGCTCAATCCTCTCCTCATCAGGTCTAAAATCAACTCCTGCTGAGCAGGGTGTGCTAATCCACCAGAAGTCTCTCCCAGAGCAATAAATCGAGTGTTCATATAAATAATATAACCTACACTTATGTCAATAACTTGCTGAATACAGTAGTTCAGGATGGCTCTATTTTTGGTCACCTCACTATGATGGTTCGTCAGAATCATTCTTCTAGAAATAAAATAATTTCAGGCATTAGATACTACATTTAATCTAGTACAGGAAAAGTTAACTTTAACTCCTTTTTTTTATTTTCCAAGCCCATTCTCACTATTCAGAAAAGAAATAACTTCATCTAAAGTCTGATTTGTTACAAAAAAAAGAATGATACTGGCATCTATACGCATCTTCAATAGAATAAAACTCATTTATTTTCTTTGGAGTAAATTCTACCATTTTTTCACGAACAAATACATAATCATTAGAAGCTTCAGGAAGGATGGCAGAAAATTTCATTACAATCCAAGCTATCGCATCTGCAGTAAAATAGCAGAAGTTTTCCCATTACCGAACAATAATCAAACGTTCAACTTCTCTTCCTGGATTTTCAAAACTTCAATCCTGAATTACTTTCTTATTTTCTTGCAAACTATGAAATCGAGCACTCGTTTTGAAACTAACAATTTTTTGTTCGTCATTTTATATTTTCCTTTTGCTCGATCTAGATGCCATAGGAAATCTAAAATTTTTTGAAAAATCCGAATAAATTCTAAAATTCCAAAAATCAAAATGTAAAACTTTTTAAACTTCAAATCACTATATAAGAGTTCATCACCAAAGGATTTTCTAAAAAATTTTTCATATTTTTGGATCCATGCAATGTGAGATAAATCCTTTGTGAAAATAAAAAAATTTTGGTTTAAAGTGTAGCTCTTACCTAGGGAAGATGAAATCCAAAGTTTTTTAGCCTCTAAATTGCCTCAAATCCGACCACAATCAAGCCCTAGCCGCCCAAAATGAAAATTGAAGATGGCTTAAGCGTAAAAATGGTGGCCACAGTAAAAATTGCAAATTTTTAGGGGTGAAAATCTACTATCGGGTCGAGGGCATAGTCGGCGTCGATTTCAGCACCGTCGGTGCTGAAGGCCCAAAAAATTTGATATTTTGATTTTTTTAATTTTCAATTTCCTATCGACTTACTCCAAAATTTTTATTATTTTAAACAAAAACTTTTATCTAACAATAATTTACAAAACAAAACATTCCACCAACACGAATTTTCACAAACAACAACAAACTAACTTTTATATATGAAAGTACACTTTTTACAAACACATTTTTTCAATTACACAATCACACATATTAAACAAACTAATTATAAATCAGTGTCCAAATCAAGCCACAACACTAAACGCTGTCACAAAACTATATACACAATAAAAGTTCAGAATTCTAAAGCAAAAAAAAAAAAAAAACAAACCAAACCAAATTAAATTCACACAATTAGACTAAATATATATAATGTTCTAAAATAGATAGAGAATTTAAATTCTTCAATTATTATGCCTCTTCTTCAGTGTTTTCTCCTCCTCTGATATCTCATAGATTGGAAATGAACATATAAGTTGTAGAAGGATCGGTACAGGAATTGATCTGTCTAATTTTCTTCGATCCACCCATTTTCTTTAAACATCCAAATTAATCCTGCTTCAAAAGTTCCAATGTGATCAAAATTTTCTTTCATTCTCCAATCTAGGTGATCAAAAAGGTATTTAAGTTCTCCTACTATATTCATAATACTTTGAAGTCCCCTTTCAATTTTCTTCATTTTCTTTCCCAAAGCAAGCGAACTTCCAACTGCTGTTGGTATTAATGGATTTGAAGCATGTGAAGATTGATCTATTATGGCTTCTAATACTTCATTTTCATTTCCACAATAATTCTCATCTATAGGATTCATGTGCTCCCATGGTAAAAAAGTCTTTTCCCAACTTTCATATGGAATTTGGGCTTGAGTGAAAATTAAAAAGATGGTAGATGGATGCCCAAGTTCATAAATTGGTCAATTAGTAAGGATACCCATAATAGATTTAAATATAATAGACCCTATTTCAATGGGTTTTTCCATTTCAATGCAGTAATTTAAAATAGCACATTCTTTGGTGACTCTACTAATTTTCATAGTAGGGAGTAATTTTGTAGCAATAATGAAATGTCATTGCTTCGAAATTGGATTAAGTAATGAAGTGGAGAAACTAACATATCCTTCATCTTGTATCTCCCACATATCACTTTCATCCGTCAGAAGATTATACACGTCCTGCATCAAATCTCGTATAGGAATGAAATTTGTATAATGATAGGATGGAATGTTGTCTATCATATACAATTCATTAATCCTTGTAGGAGTAAGTACAACCTTACCTCATACGAAGACAATAGCTTGAGTAATTCCATGTAAGTTTGCATAAAACCCTTTCACCACAAGTACGACAACCATGGATGTAGTGTAACACCGAATTTCCCAACGCCTTTGTAGAATGATTTTATCAATCGGACCAGTAAGATTGATTACTCCATGATTAAAAAAATCCTCTTTACTTGATCAATCTCCTCTTCATAAAAACTTTATCGTATAATCGCTGCGCGTCAAAACTAATAAACTTTCTTTTGTTGAAAACACCATACTTTAAAGTATTTCTAGAATTGGAAGCCATGGAATCCAAAAAAAGGAAGTTACTAGGTGTCCAAGGATGTTTCTAGGCCTTTTTAAACTCGTCTTGGTGGTTATTATGAAGTGAAATCGTGTCAAAACCCGCCAAAAGTCGTCTAAAATAGTCCAACCGTACTCAGCGCCGTCAGCGCTCCCGATTGGCACTGCTGGCGCTGATGTCCGTTATCTAGGGCGTCGTCGGTGCCCATTCTGGCGTCGTCGGTGCCAGTGGCCAAAATTGGGATTTTCATTTTTTTATTCAATTCGATTCCAAATTTTCCTCCAATACCAATATTTTACTTAATTATAATAAATACAATTGTGTAGGATTATTATCTATTAATATATAAGACACTTAACAAACTAAATAGTAATACATAGTAATATAAGTATGGGTTGCCTCCCACAAAGCGCTTGGTTTAATGTCGTCAGCCCGACATAACATTTGTTTAGTTGGGTTGACTTAGCATTAAAACTTCTTTAAATTGAGGTTTGTGCCCTTCATAATAATATTTCAAACGATGCCTATTAACTTTAAATATCTTTCCAGTGTTAGGATCTTTAATAACAACAGTTCTATAATGATAGACTTTAATCACTTTAAATGGTCATAACCATCTCAATTTTAGTTTTCCTGGAAATAATCTCAATCTTGTATTATATAGTAGAACTTCTTATCCAGGTTCAAATTTCTTCTTAACAATTATTCGATCATGCCATGTTTTCATTTTCTCTTTATAGATTTTTGCATTATCATATGCTTCATTTCTAATCTCCTCAAGTTCATTGAGTTTCAAAAAATTTTTTATCACCAGAATCCTTTAAATTAAAATTAAATTCTTTAATAGCCCAAAATGTTTTATGTTCCATATCTACTGGTAAATGACATGTTTTCCAAAAATCAATCTATATGGGGACATTCCTATAGGAGTTTTATAAGCAGTTTGGTATGCCCATAATGTAGTCTCTAGTCTAGTAGACCAATCCAATTTATAAGGATTTACAGCTTTTTTTAAAATGCATTTAATTTCACGATTCGATATTTTTGTTAGACCACTAGTTTGAGGATGATAAACAGTAGAAAATCTATGCATTATATCATTTTTCTTGATTAATTTTTTGTTCCAATTCTACTAGTAAATGACATGTTTTCCAAAAATCAATCTATATGGGGACATTTCTATAGGAGTTTTATAAGCAGTTTTGTATGCCCATAATGTAGTCTCTAGTCTAGTAGACCAATCCAATTTATAAGGATTTACAGCTTTTTCTAAAATGCATTTAATTTCACGATTCGATATTTTTGTTAGACCACTAGTTTGAGGATGATAAGCAGTAGAAAATCTATGCATTATATCATTTTTCTTGATTAATTTTTTGATTCTCCTATTCCTAAAATGAGATCCTCCATCAGTAATGATTACTCTTGGTATTCCATATCTTGTAAAAATATTTTAAATTAAAAATTTAGAAACACTCTGAGCGTCACATCTAGGCACAACAATAGCTTCTATCCACTTAGACATATAATCAACAGTAAGTAATATATATAAATTTCCAAATGAAGGCATAAATGGTCCCATAAAGTCTAATCCCCACACATTAAAAATTTCAACTTCTAATATGTAATTTAGAGGCATTTGGTCTCTTCTGGGAATATTTAGTACTCGTCTACATTTATCGCATGTTTTAATATATTCATTAACATCTCTAAAAATAGTAGGTCAATAAAATCCAGCTTGCAAAATTTTATATGTAGTTCTATTTATTTTAAAATGTCCTCCAAACTCAGAATCATGACATCTTTCAATTATCTGTTAAGTTTCTTCATAAGGCAAACATCTTCTAATAATTAAGTCTTTACATTGTTTATATAAATATGGGTCATCCCAAAAATAGTCTTTTGAATCATAGATAAATTTCCTTAATTGTGGATTCTCGATATCAGGTCGTCGAATGTCACTTACAATATAGTTTTCTATATCAGCATACCACGGTACATCCATTTCATTAATACTATATAAATGTTCATCAGAGAAATTTTCTAAAATTTCATTTACAAAATTACTTGATATTTCTATTTCTATTCTAGTCAAATGATCAGCTATTTGATTATCATTTACCTTTCTATCTACCACGGTAAAATCAAACTCTTGTAATAGAAGTATTCATCTAATTAATCTTTGTTTAGCATACTTCTTTTGCATCAAGTATTTAATAACAGAATGATCTGTATGCACTATACATTTAATTTTAATTAAATAAGATCTAAATTTATTAAAGGCATAAATAATAGCTAATAACCCTCTTTCAGTAGTATTATAATTAATTTGAGCATTATTTAGAGTTTTACTAGCACAATATATAACTTTAAAAACTTTGTCGTGCCTTTATACTAATACAACCCCAATACCATACTCACCAGCATCACACATTATTTCAAATGGTTTCTCCCAGTCATGCGATACTATTATAGGTGCAGTGATTAATTTTTTCTTTAATAATTCAAATGTTGTTATGCATTCCTCAATAAAATCAAATTTTGTATCTTTTTCTAAAAGTTGGCATAGGGGTTTAGTTATTTTTGAAACATTTTTTATGTAGCGCCTGTAAAAACCAGCATGTTCTACAAAACTTCACACACCTTTAACATTATTAAGAGGTGGTAATTTTTCTATAACTTGGATTTTTGCAGGATTTACTTCCATGCCTTTTTCAGAAATTTTATGCCCATAAACAATACCTCCTACAACCATAAATTAACATTTTTCCCAATTTAAGACTAGGTTGATTTTTTCACATATCGCCAAATTTTTTTCAAAATTATTAAGACATAACTCAAACGAAGTCCCAAATACAGAAAAATCATCCATAAACACTTCCATTTCATGTTCTATAAAATTGCTAAAAATTGACATCATGCATCTTTGAAATGTTGCAGTGCATAGTCTAAAAGGCATTCTACGAAAAGCAAATATTCCATATGGGCTTGTAAACGTTGTTTTCTCTTGATCCTCTGGAGCAATTGGAATTTGGTGATATCTGGTATATCCATCTAAAAAGTAATATTATTTGTTCCTAACCAATCTATCCAACATTTGATCTAGAAAGGGCAAAGGAAAGTGATCTTTTATGGTGGTCATATTTAGTTTTCTATAGTCAGTACAAATTCACGAACCAGCTACTTGTCATTGGTATTAATTCATTTTTCTCATTTTCTTCAACAGTCACTCCTCTTTTCTTCAGAACACAATGAATTGGGCTTACCCAAGCAATATCTGAAATAAGATATATAATTCCAGCATCTAACCACTTTAAAATCTCTTTTTTAACAACTTCTTTCATTATTGGGTTTAATCTTCTCTGAGGATCTGCTTTAGGTTCATACTGTTCATCTAATAAAATTCTGTGCATACAAATTGAAGGACTAATTCCTTTAATATCTGCTAAAGTCCATCTAAAAGCCTTTTTATACTTTTTCAACATCTCTATCAACTTTTGTTCCTGAATTTTAGTTATCTCAGAAGATATAATAACAGGCAATGTAGATGACTCTCCTAAAAATACATATTTTAAATGGGCAGGTAATATCTTCAATTCAAGTTTAGGTGGTTTAATACTTGAAGGAATAAGATTTTTACTATCATTTTCCATAAATTCTAATGCTTCAAATTTGCCCTGAATATAATCTAAATCTTCTTCTTTTACTTCATTTTCAGTATAAAAAACTTCTCCTTACTTTAATTTATCTTCAAATTCATTCTTAAACTACTCATTACTTAGATAATCAGCTACTTCCATCCTGAAACATTCATTATATTTTTATATTGCAGGATATTTCATAGCTTTTGCTATATTAAATTTCACGTCTTGATCATTAACTCTCATCATTAATTATCCTTTTTGCACATCTATTACAGCTCTCCCTGTTGTAAGAAATGGTCTCCCTAAAATAATGAGAATCTCTTTATCTTCCTCCATATCCAATACTATAAAGTATACAGGGAAAATAAATTTATCCAATTTTACTAGCACATATTCTATAACTCCTTTCGGATAAGTTATTGATCGATCAACTAACTGAAGAGTTATAGTAGTAGGGGAAATTTCTCTCAAATCTAATCATTTAAAAATTGATAAAGGCATAAGATTGATACTCACTCCTAAGTCACATAAAGCTTTTCCGTAAAACTTTTCTCCAATTGCACAAGGTATAGTAACAGTATCAGGATCTTTTAATTTTTCAGGAAGCTTTTTCTGAATAATAGCACTACACTCTTCACTAAGTGTAATGGTCTCATGATCTGTAAACTTCCTTTTCTTGTTTAATACATCCTTCATAAATTTAGCATAACTTGGCATTTGTTCCAAAGCTTCAACAAAAGGAAGATTTATCTTTAACTTCTTAAGGATTTCCAAATAAATTGTTAATTGATTTTCTTTATTCTTCTGTTTCAATCTTTGAGGAAACAGAGGTAATGGTTTTTATACAGAGCTCTATGTTTGTTCATTTTCCGGTTGATCATTTTCCATTTCTTCCTTTTCTTCATCAACTTCAGTTTCTCTTTGGATCCTTATTTCAACTTCTTTTCCACATCGTAATTGAATAACTTTAATTTGCTCTTTATTTTGATCTTTTGGACTAACTTCTACAGTACTTTCAAGAATTCCAGGATGTCTATTACTAAGTGCAGTAGCAATATGTCCTAATTGATTTTAAATATTTCTAATAGCAACCACTTGGTTTTGTATTTGATTTCCCATATTCAACATTACTTCTTCCATTGTTAACTTTTTTTCCTTAACTTGTGGGTTAGGGTTCGAGTTAAATCCCGGAGGATAATAAGGTCAAAAATTAGGATATCCTTGATTGTTCAGATTTCCGGATGGATTCACCGAATTATTACAATTATTCCAACTAAAATTAGGGTGATTTTCCCAACCAAGGTTAAAATAGTGAGAATAGGGATTGTTATTTTGATTATTTATAGCGTTTAAAGTTTCATAAGATGATTAAGTATCAATAATCTATCCTAGTGAATTCTCTTCTAATATTGGGGGTACTTGAGAATAATTCATTCCCATTTGATCAATTTTTTTTAGAAATAGCAGCAATTTGAGATGCCAAAATAGACATTGCATCAGAATCATGAATACTAGCTACTCTCTTAGGATTTACCCTGTCAGAGGGCCATTGAAAATTACTAGTAGTCATTTCTTCTATTAAAGAATATGCTTCTTCAAAAGGTTTCGACATTAATGAACCACCCACAACAACATCTATAATAGATCTCAGTGATCCTACTAATCCATTGTAAAATGTTTGAATTATTAACCAATCTGGAAAAATATGATGTGGACATCTCCTAAGAAGATCTTTAAATCTTTCCCAGGCTTCATATATCAATTCTCCTTCAAACTGACAAAAAGATGACAAAAAGATGTAATATCATTTCTATGCTTAGCGATTTTTTAGGGTGGAAAATATTTAGCCAAGAATTTTTGTGATAGTTCTCCCCAAGTTCTAATAGATCCAGGTGCTAACGAATTTAACCAAGCCTTAGCTTTATCCCTTAATGAAAAAAGAAAAAGTCTAAGCCTAACAGTATCATTAGACACTCCATCATATTTAAATATAGCATAAATTTCAAGAAAACTAGCAAGATGTAAGTTAGGAACTTCAGTAGGTGATCTCCAAACTGATTATTTTGTATAATTTGGATAATTGCAAGTTTAAACTCAAATGAATTAGCAGCAACATCATGATTTTAAATAGTCAAGTGAAGTTCATCTGCTATCGAATTTGCATAATCTTTTAAAAGTCTTTGTAAATTTTCATTTATTGCATTATCTAAGTTATTCATCATTTCTTGTAAATTTTTAATTTCTCTTTGTTGTTTTCAAATTTTTCTAATAGTATGTTCTAATTCTGAATCGTAAGGTATTAAACCATCAGATCCAATTATTCGCATAAACAAATAAAGCAAGCAAAGTAAAACACTCTAATAAAAATATATTTTTTTTATTTTTGATTTTTATTATTTTTATTTTTTTAATAATAATAATTTTTTTATGGTATATATATTATCTTTAAATTTCCTAATTTATCAAAACTATTTAATTCAAACGTTACCTTCCCCACGCGACGACGCCAAAAACTTGATCCGACTTTTTGTTGCGATAGATTATGCAAAATTTAATTGAATATAATCAATTAATATTCAGATTCTATGCAAGTATACGTATCATTATCAAGTAATAATGGTCTTTCTATCTAAGCACCAAATATTGATCCTATGAGGAAGGTTTAAATTGGAAAGAACAAATTTGCTAGGAAATTCATAGAAAGTCAATTGAAATCAGTGTCACTAATTTCAATTATTTAAATGTAATCAAAATTAAAATTTTAAACTATTATCACATCAAATATGAAAAATTTAAAACAATAAATACTAATCTATTAACTATGTTTATGTAACGGAGATTCTTATGTGAAAAAGCATCATTCCCACTACAATGAGGCTATGNTTTTTAGAAATAGCAGCAATTTGAGATGCCAAAATAGACATTGCATCAAAATCATGAATACTAGCTACTCTCTTAGGATTTACCCTTTCAGAGGGCCATTGAAAATTACTAGTAGTCATTTCTTCAATTAAAGAATATGCTTCTTCAAAAGGTTTCGACATTAATGAACCACCCACAACAACATCTATAATAAATCTCAGTGATCCTACTAATCCATTGTAAAATGTTTGAATTATTAACCAATCTGGAAAAACATGATGTGGACATCTCCTAAGAAGATCTTTAAATCTTTCACATGCTTCATATATCAATTCCCCTTCAAACTGACAAAAAGATATAATATCATTTCTATGCTTAGCGATTTTTTAAGGTGGAAAATATTTAGCCAAGAATTTTTGTGATAGTTCTCCCCAAGTTCTAATAGATCCAGGTGCTAACGAATTTAACCAAGCCTTGGCTTTATCCCTTAATGAAAAAAGAAAAAGTCTAAGCCTAACAGCATCATTAGACACTCCGTCATATTTAAATATAGCATAAATTTCAAGAAAACTAGCAAGATGTAAATTAGGAACTTCAAACTGATTATTTTGTAAAATTTAGATAATTGCAAGTTTAAACTCAAATGAATTAGCAGTAACATCATGATTTTGAATAGTCAAGTGAAGTTCATCTGCTATCGAATTTGCATAATCTTTTAAAAGTCTTTGTCAATTTTCATTTATTGCATTATCTAAGTTATTCGTCATTTCTTGTAATTTTTTAATTTCTCTTTGTTGTTTTCATATTTTTCTAATAGTATGTTCTAGTTCTGAATCGTAAGGTATTAAACCATAAGATCCAATTATTCTCATAAACAAATAAAGCAAGCAAAGTAAAACACTCTAATAAAAATATTTTTTTTTATTTTTGATTTTTATTTATTTTTATTTTTTTATAATAATAATTTTTTATGGTATATATATTATCTCTAAATTTCCTCATTTATCAAAACTATTTAATTCAAACATTACCTTCCCCACGCGACGACGCCAAAAACTTGATCCGACGTTTTGTTGCGATAGATTGTGTAAAATTTAATTGAATATAATCAATTAATATTCAGATACTATGCAAGTATATGTATCATTATCAAGTAATAATGAACTTTTTATCTAAGCACCAAATATTGATCCTAAGGGGAAGGTTTAAATTGGAAATAACAAATTTGCTAGGAAATTCACAGAAAGTCAATTGAAATCACTATCACTGATTTCAATTATTTAAATGTAATCAAAATTAAAATTTTAAACTATTATCACATCAAATATGAAAAATTTAAAACAGTAAATACTAATCTATTAACTATGTTTATGTAACGGAGATTCTTATGTGAAAAAGCATCATTCCTACTACAATAAGACTATGGTAAAATGAGATGAGATAAATGTTCATAATATGTATTGTGCCAAATAGGAGTAATTTTAATTCTCTACCCTTATACAATGTATAAAAATCATTGGCTAATCTCATTGTTCAGTCCCTAAATCTGTGGCTAGGCTAGGAGGATGTCGGCTCCCACTCCAGAGCTCTCACTTCCCTTCACCTGAAAGCTAGCTCTCGCTTCAGTTTTTAAACACTAAGACTGAATTGAAGATTTTAGTCTATCACCCTAAAGATTCTCCAATTCTACACCCAACAAAGAATATTTCCCTATTTATCTGCACTTAATTCCATAAACAATGTTATCCTTCACGGAATCAAATGTGATCCTTAATCTATTGTAGAACTCATACTCCATTTCCAGGATCATATGTTTCACAACACATTTTAACAATTAAATCGGTCATATCAAAATGTAAATTAAGTTTGGAGTTGAAAAATCATCACAATTTATTTTACAATTTAATAATGACACATTTATATCATCTATTCAATTCACCATATCTCAGAGTAGAGAGAAAGATAGAAGGAACTACTCAGACTTCATGAGAAAGAAATAACAAAACACAAATTTCATATATAAAATAAAGTTCATACCACACTAATAAACAAACAATACTTATTTGAAAACTCTTTCTCAAAGCAAATCCTTTGTAGCCTTTCCTTAGAAATGTAGGAAGAAGATATCTCTCACTTTTCTCCTTCTCCAGTACTCTTAAAGAAAGTTTCACATTAAATCTCACCACAAAAACTCTTAAACGATGAATACAAAATCACTAATTGACTCCAATATAAAAGTGGAATGGAATGATGTGGTGTGAAAAATTAAAGTTGAGGAGTGAAAAACGTAGTGGAGCACTTTCTTTAATGAAATTTGGCCTCAAATAGAGCTCAAGGTCGGTTCTCCAAGAGGTGCCTCGAAAAACTCTTCAAAAAATCATCCAAATACATCGAACCTTCTAGAACAGGGTCTGCACCGCCCTTAGCGTCGTCGGCGCTGGTCTGGCGTCGTTGGTGCTGAGTAAAAAATCTCCGCGTTAATTTGTTCTACACTGTCGGTACTGCCCTTAGTGTTGAGCATTTCTTTAAAAACGTCATTTTGACTCCAAATTCCATCCTTTTTTGCTTTCTTTTTGCTTTAATCCCTAAAAATCAACAACCTGTAAGAAAACATCAAAATTCCTTCCATTAAAGTGGAATATCATCAAAAATAGGTATAAAATATGGGTCTAAAAATGCATATGTTTTTGGTGTATCAATAACCTAGACTCTAGCCATAGGACTTTCCTGTTGACTATTCCTAGAGAACCAGGAAAGGAACCCTCACCATTAAAAAATCTAAACTCTTCTGTGTCTAACTTGAAGTTCCACATATTGGTCCTAAACTCTAGCACTTAGTAGGTAGGGGAAATATAGGGGAGCTTAATGAGAGTCCTCATAGGACTGCTTGACCTTAGGGTTGACCCTGGGTATTGGTCTGGAGCTAGTTCACTCACTGTCACTCACTTTTAGCCCCATTCACTCACAACCCTGAACCCAACTTGTTGACTATGATCCCTTGATCCTTGGGGAGACTCATGTAGATGGTCTCCTAAACCCTCTAGCCCTATGCTGGGGTTTAGCTAGTACTAAACATAGAGGACCCAAATGGAGAATCCATTGGTCCGTGGCTCAAATCAAAATGGTTGACATCTCAATTTCACCAATTACCCAATTCAACCCTTTTGTTCCCGAAACCAATTTGGACTCTTCAATTAACCTCAGTTTGATCCCAATTTGCCTCAATTTGAATCCTAAACTCTTCATAACAATCCTACACATCAAATTGGACATTTAATTGGCCTTGTTCAAGCCTCAATTTCACTCAATTTCAACCCGCATTCAAATTCCCCAAATTTGCCGCAAATTGGCTATGTCCTTAAATGTCATCCAATTGAATGCCCTAGAACCAAAATTGACACCTAAATAATGTTGATAACTCTTCATGACATTCTTATAGACCATTTCCAATCATCAATTTGGACCTAACCCAACCTTAGCCCAACCTAAACCAAAGTCTAACCCAACACCCCCAAATTGACCAAATGCCCAAGATCCCTCTAATTGAACCTCCAAATCAGCTCAAAATCACTTCAAATCTTTTTTAAACCTCTCATAACAACCATCTACACCATTTACACCATCTTGATCAATCAATCAAGCTCGAGCCAAAATTTTGTCAGAAGCCAAATTTGACCTGTTTTTTTACTCCATCGTTGATTCATGAAATCTGAAAGTGTGTTTAAAAAAAAAAAGAGGAGAAGAAAAGAGGAGAATAGTCCTTCTTGTTGTTTCATTATTCGAGCAATAAGCTTTAATTTGACTCAAAAGGAGATTTTTCAGTTATATGCAATGCATTCTTATGCTTTACATGCTTAACACCTGGACTTAGGTATTTGTTGATACTACCCTTACTAATTTCTTAAAGGCAAGAATACGTCTCTGCATATATTGATTCTGAATATCAAAGGCTTACCGATTTTAACATCAAAGCTTAGGTGTGCAGGTTTTCTCAATTAATTATGAGTTTACATGTATAGTGTTTAAATTTCGTTAAGTATATGTGCAGAATTTTTTAGAATCCCTGTATACTCACATATGTAAAATGCAAAACAAATGTATGTCTGTTGTTCTTCATCATCCCTAAGCATCCACATGTGTAATATCAAAATTTCTGGAAGTGGAGCTTCAAACATGCTGATATATCTTGGAATTTAATCGCTTATATGATNTTTCTGGAAGTGGAGCTTCAAACATGCTGATATATCTTGGAATTTAATCGCTTATATGATCTCAATATTTAAATGGCAGCTATGTATTTGAAATCTTTCTGAAAGTTCATTACGAGCGCGAGCCTTGTTGTGGCCATTCTTGGTTTTGCACTATTACCACCTAAATTACGATTTTTAACCGAACGTGGACTTGTTGGTCATGGTTCGCTGGTGTGTTATATAGAGGATCAGTTCTTCAATTATACAAATTTACATCGTTTTAGGATTTGAAGATGAAGCTTTTCATTCTAGTTATCTGATTGTGTTGATGACCATTTTGGTTGCCCTCATTTGGATAATTTATGTTAGATGGCCAAGTCAGATTATGCAAAGCAGCTTAGGCGATTGTCCTGCTGAATTTGAGATTGATGTTTTGTTTACTGCCGCTGTGGTAATATGTAAATCTAATTCATGGATTAATTCATGGCTGATGGAATCTGCACGAATGCAAAGCAAATTATTCTTATGAATACATTTCATGCTTATGGACATGGTGATTATTTACATACATAGCACCTAAACTGTGATTTTTATGAGTTTTGCATATACCATGAAATTATTATATATTTACATATTTAACACCCAAACTTCATTTTTACACACATGCCATTCAAGCCCATTTAGATATTTCTTTATATAAATTGTTGCTTGAGTATTTTGGGAGATAATTTTGACTAATGGTGTTAGTATTTATTGGACGAAAATAAGAACTTGAAATTTCTTTTGGGTTCTTTATCCATGGGGATTTGGAAGTGTGAACTTAAAGATTGGAGTAGGGAGGTTATAAGATTACTTGGAAATCTATTCTCTTTCAATTTCATGATACGAAACACACGAAATTGTTGGAAATTGGAGGTGCCGCATTGGGTTTTGGAAAAGGTTTACATGTGATACTTGTGCGAGAATTCTGAAACTTCGAGGAGTTTACTTTTTGAGTTGTGATTTTGGAAAGACTT
>NEWO01000145.1:1322099-1381270 GCA_003013225.1 Phalaenopsis aphrodite | reverse complement strand
TATATATATATATATATATATATATATATATATATATATATATATATATATATACATACATATATATGTTATTATCGATCCATCTTACGCTAAATTTAAATAAGGATTAAGTTATATAAATTAGGTTTATTATTTTAAATAATGACAATCACCAATTGTAGGGCTTATGCTGAATCCTAACCCTCTTCCAAATCCGGGGTTCTTCCGCTCCATTGTTTTCTCATCTTCCACACAGGTAACATCACCCTTCGCCTCCCCGCTACTCAGCTCCACACTCAATTGCAACTTGTTTCCATCTTCTCAGGCGATACGCGTATGTTTATTTCCGGCTACTTCTTTCACTCTTCTTCTATCCGGCTTTCTCTCATATATTATCGACTATTTGGTGGTTCAAGCCATGGAATCTGCTCTGTATTTCGGTTTAGGATCAATTTTATGGTCTCTCTGTCACGATGAAAAGGATACGTGGCATTGCAGCATCTGCTTTCCGTTGTCATTTCTTCTATACGTGTAGGAGCTAAGATTTTGTAATATGTAACATATTCCATAAGTTTATTGGGGCGGATTTTGATTGTATTGCTTGTCTCACTTAGCTTAAAGCGAACCCATTTGAATTTAAGTTGTTGTATGAGGCTTGTTGGTGTTTCTGGCACCATTTTAGATGTCTGATGTGCGTATTGGAAGTTTTGGGTAAACGTCTGGCTTCTAAGGAATCATAAGGTCTTCATTGTTCCAAATGTCGAATTAATGTATATAACAAGTTGTGTACGTGGGATTGCTTTTTTGGAGGTCTTGGAGATTAGACCATCCTCCTTATTTTGTTTGGGTTAGTTTATTTCGACTGGTTTGGCTGAGCACATATTTGACTGGTTTTATGTTATCACTTTTGGCATTATTATTTATTTTGAGTTGTTTCTCAGCCATTGGTGCCATAACTGCATTGTGACAGAACACATGCGTTATCTTCCTGCCAAAAATTTCGCATGGAGGATTGGCTGTATGTTCTTAACCAAATAGAAAAAACAAAAGCAAGATAAAGTGTGATTTTCTTATTTTGCAAATAGAGCCAATATTCACCTATTTTAATGTTTTAATCCAACTTTGTTATCTCCTTCAAGAATCTTCACTGATTTTGGTATGTGGAAAAAACTATTGAGGTATTTTGCTTTTAAAAAGTTTCTTTTGATTCCAACTAATCAACTGGATCTCCTTCTGTTTTAATTGAACCAAAACTTGTGCTAAAGACAGCTTATACATTTTTTTTTTTTTTCGCTGTAACATATCTTTGTTTCTGTTACTAAAGACCCAACAGGATTTCATGTAAAACCCAATTCGGTTACCTGCATTTATTAAGTAAAATTCTTCCCATGTGGCTTCTCAAAGATGATTTAGTTTTGGGTTCATTTTGATAATACGTTAAAATTCTTTGGAGAAGTACTAAACTTACAAATCCTGTCGCCCATATCATTATTTGGTGTGTAATATTGATGGCTATTTCATGCTTAAAAATCTCTTTTTTCACCATAGGTAATAGTAAGACCAACTGTCAATAACATAAGTCAAGCATGGCTTTGCCACTTACATCTTCCAAGCGACCTTTTGAACGCTATCCTAATGAGCCGAATGGAAGAGGAAAGTGGCAGAAGACTTCTCCATCTGTTTCCCAGCCAAATCAATTCAAAGTGCCACCAGGGTCTGTAGTTTTTCGTGTGCTCTGCCCTTCTTCAAAGACTGGAAGTGTGATTGGTAAAGGAGGTGGCATTATTGCAAAAATACGTCACGAAACTGGTGCAAGAATAAAACTTGAAGATACTGTTTTTGGCTGCGATGAAAGAGTTGTAACTATAAGTGGTCCTGCAAATTATTCTAAGTTTAGAAATGTCCAAAACAAGCTAGATGATAGTGATAGTAATTCTGATGACGGGGAGGATAGTAGGGCTAGTGCAGAGGATTGCGAAGAAACGGAGGATTCTTCCACTACTGATAGTTCAAAGTCAGCGAAGGCAACATCTTCAGTTCAAAAGGCTTTGCTGCTCATCTTTGAGAGAATAATTGAAGGTGAGCAGGAGAATGATGATGCAGATAAGACTAATAAGAAATCTCATTTTATAAGATTGCTGGTTTTGTCCAACCAAGTTGGTTGTCTTTTGGGAATGGGCGGAAGTGTGATCAAGCAGATGTCGGCTGACAGTGGAGCCCAAATCCGTATACTTCCCAGGAGCAAGCTTCCTTTGTGTGCATCACCACGTGAAGAAATTGTGCAGGTAATGATTGGATTGTTCAATCTGAATGCATGCTTGAATATGCTACCTTTATTACATGGGCATTCCTTGATAGTTGTTTCCTTAATTATTATGTGGGGCAGGATTTTTTATTTTGGAAATTTGCATACCCGGCACAAAATTCTTAGATATTCTTAATCTCAAACCTAAATTTTCATATTTACATATATAGTTCTTTGGTGATTTAAACCTATTCATGAAAATGTGTATTTAAAAAGTGGTAATAGTGTTATTTTTGATGTGATGTTAAACATTCGAGTGTCATGTGTACAAAGAATTGTGTGCTATATATTTAAATGCCCTTTTTTATTTAAGCACAAAAGTAGTTTTGGAACTTATTTGAACCTGGCTTTTAGCATTAGTTTCTTTGTTGCTATTATATTTTTTGGAAGATTCACCTAGCTTTTTACTATTCTATATTCAACCTCTGTGCTCAACATGTAATATATTGAATGTGAAATCTCTAATGGATGGTGATTTTTGTACATCACAATGGAGTACAGATCGCTGGAAGTGTAGAGTCTAGAAGGAGAGCTCTCCAATCAGTTTCCCAGAAGCTCATGGAGAATCCACCTCGTGATTGTGATTTCCCTGTAGACGATCTTCTCGGGTCATCATCACATACATATGCTTCTAATCCTCGCCCGGAGGCTTTTAACAAGAAAAATTATCTGCCCATTCAAGGCCCACCTCATCTTAATAGGACATCATTTGATGCCTCCGACATTTCCTATTTTCCTAAGTTTCACGAAGGTTCTGTACCAGGACAAATGCCTGTTGCTCCAGAGGTTCTTGTCTTTCAATTGTTGTGTTCCAATGATATGGTTGGATGTGTGATTGGAAAGGGAGGTAATATTGTGAAGAACCTGCAGCATGAAACTGGCTGTGAGATTAAAGTCCAGGAGACATCTGCTGAGACAGAGAATCGCATTATAGTCATTTCCGGTCCCGCGGTAATACTTTCATTGTTCTTTTTTTCTTTATGCTTAATAGTTATTTTTGAAGTTTACTAAACACATATGAGTGACATTCGGGGTTTCTGTGTTTGTTAAATTTTTCGTGAAGTATTTGCATAAGGTTTTCAAAAATGGCATCAAGGCTTAATTAAAATGGTCATTATTTTTCAAAAGTTTATTTGAGGGGATTTAAGAAACTATAGCCTGATTTTTTTTATCATATTTTTCCGTGTTAAGCAGCCGTTTTATTTTTCATGGGGGTGAACTGAAGATTTAAGCAAATTGGAATTGCTACCAACATGCACTCTGTTATAACTTATTTGCTAGTATCCTATGTCTATCTAATTTTATGTCTTTGTTTGCTTTTGAGGAGAAGTGGCATGTTGTTGAAGTGTATTGCTTTAGCTGTTTGGTTGAAAGGACTTTTGAGAGGAAGTGGGAAGTTGCGAAGGAGATTGTGTCAGCTGTTTGTTTTGGAAAGGACAGTGGAAGCTGAGTTTTTGCACCTGGACACATTTTGGTTCTGAAGTTCTTCGATGTTAGGTTTTTTTAAAACTAAATATTTTGAAGATTAATTTTTTGTTTGGCAGTGCCTTAGCTGTGTGCATGTGTGTAGGTCCTTGCCCGTTGATTCCCTTTAAGACTCATAGGTGAGTGGGGTAAATGTAAGAAAACCTTCAAAGATTTCTCAAGAATATTTGTTCTTATCAACTTATGTTCTTATATGTGTTGTCCATGTGAAGTTATATCCCTTGGAAATTTGGATGCGAGAGGGTAACATTTGTATTATGGATGATTTTGGTTAAAAGAGAAATGAATAGGGGATGTTCACTCTGTTTTATGATACACGATGTAGGATAAGACTAAAGATGCAAACATTTCGTGGATACAAGTTTTGGTTTGATTCTTAATATTAGTTGCATTTGTTTTTGGCTATTTTAACTAAATCTTTTGTCAATACACATGCAAAAGCTTCTCATCCTGTGAAAAGCAAAAGTATTGAATGTTTAAAGACATATTACATGACTTGAAACAACTGCGTAGTGAAGTATGGAGGCGTTTTTATATTCATTTATGATATGACAAGTCGAAAAAACATTTAATTAGCTTCAATTCTTTGCTCATTAAACCTTTCCTAGCACTAGAAAGCTTAAGAGTCTGTTTGGGGCAGCTGCAGCCAGCTTATCCAGATAAGCTGCTTATTATGATAAGTCGCTGATCAGCAGCTGATCCGGATAAGCTGTCTGACTGTTTGGTTTGTGCGTTTGGAAAACAACTGATTCTGAATAAATAAATACTCTAGTTCTGTTTTGAATAAGTTGTTTAACTTTTGATTTGTGCGTTTTGAAAATAGTTGATTTACAATTTTTGTTAGATAAATGAACAATCTAACACGCAGAAATTGTTATGTTTTCAACAAAACTGCAATCTCTATCCCATAAATACTTTAGAACGAATTAAACCCTTTCAAACTCATTCGACACATACAGACCATCCAAAAATTGTTATTTACAATCTACCAACCTTCTTAATTCAATCATATAGGGGAGATAAAACCAAAGATTCATGAATTCATAGAAATAAAAACTACTCATTTCCCAATCACAAATAGGGTAGCTAACAGTCACACACACAAACACAACTAGAGAGAGAGGGATTCATGGGAATCGTATAAGTAAAATTTGAGATATTCATTACTATTCTTGGAGACGCAACATAACATTGATTTATTGGGAATGTTTAAAGTTTGTAAAATCACAAGTTCAAATTTTAAGACATGAAAGTACAAAAGAGTTGAGTTGTGTGTGTGTGAAACATTCAAAACAAATTCTAGAGACAATAATACAATATCATGTGGGAAAATGTTCAAGCTGCAACAAAATACTAATAATATAAAACAACCAACTCTTTTACATTTACATATCTCACACTAATGCTTTAGTTTTTACATTTATATATTTACGATCACATCAAAGAAACACAGTTACATATAAAAAAGTGAAATACACCTTCACACACTAATATGGAGTATCATGAGACAAAAAAAAGAAAAAATAACATGTTAAAATTACAAGAAAAAAATGACAATATTGACTTTAAAATATAGAAGCATATCACGACGAATGTTGCACGGTTCTGACACCCCAGAACCACGAGCAAAGTTGTCATACTGGGAAGCACTCGAACCATAAGCGATGTAGATAAGAGAATATAATATAAACTGGTTAGGACTCGGTATCAAAATATTAAAGTTGGATTATGCTTGATTTGCTTCACTCTTTTGTTCAGAAACAAGTGAAGCCAACTTACAGTAGCACTGAGCTGCAACAATATCATGTGGGAAAATGTTCAAGCTGCAACAAAATACTAATAATATAAAACAACTAATTCTTCTACATTTACATATCTCACACAAATGTTTTTGTTTTTACATTTATATCACTCAAATATTTCTGATCACATCAAAGAAACATAGTTATATATAAAAAAGTGAAAATACATTCACACACTAATATGGAGTATCATGAGACAAAAAAAGAAAAAATAACATGTTAAAATTACAAGGAAAAAAATGACAATATTAACTTTAAAATATAGAAGCATATCACAACGAATGTTGCACGGTTTTGACACCTCAGAACCGCGAGCAAGGTTGTCCGACTGGGAAGCACTCGAACCACAAGCGACGTAGACGGGAGAATATGATATAAACTGGTTAGGACTCGGTATCAAAATATTAAAGTTGGATTATGCTTGATTTGCTTGCACTCTTTTGTTCAGAAACAAGTGAAGCCAACTTACAACTTTAAATTTAGCACTGAGCAACATATTATTTTTTTAGCATACATAAAACCACGCATTAGGTTTTGGCAAAATGGGAATAATATACCCATGTAAATGCATTACACAAAGATGCATGCTCTAAGCCACCAAAGTGAAACTGATAAAATTGTAAAAAAAAAAAAGGAAATATAGTGTTATTGTTTGGAAAAACTAAATGAAAAAAACATATTATTCTTGACAGTCATAAAAAAAAAATCTGATCTAGATGCAATAGCCGAGCCATAGCACAAACACTTAACATGTTATGAATCACTGCACAAATGCACATTAACCGAACTAAATTTCACAATAAAACCTTATATCAGATCTCATCCATAAAAAAATCAGGTCTAAATGCAATATGTGAGGTTTCCCTGCCAAAATTCTAAAAAACTAGGTTTCACTCAAAAAATTTAAATAAACCTAAAAGAAATTTAAAAAAGTTTAAGCTAAGAGGCGAAACCAAAGAAAAATATGAAATATTAGAGAAAAGATACTCAAAGATAACAACTTGGTAGCCAAACAAGCAACCAAGAAGAATATCGAGCAACCAAGCAAGAATAGCGAACAATCGAGCCAACGGAGAAGTAGAAGTAGATATTAGAAGATAAAAGCAACAAATCTCAGTTATCGCGGTCGAGGCCCAAAAACTTTCGAGAGGTGAATGTGGAGGCCGGGGTTACGGTTTTTAGTGTTACATAATTATATATATTATAATATACGAATTATATAACTTATATTATATAAATTACCCTCGCCCTGATAACTAAACTGGACAAGAAAAAAGTGGCTGGTGGTCTCCATGGAGGAAACTGCTAGCCATATTTGGAATTTGAGCCACATTTGGTAGCAAAGAAATGTATAGATTGCCAAATAATCTATTATAGTATTAAGACAAGCATAATAAATAGTAATCCATTGTCTTCATTAATCTAAGGAAAGAATATAATACTTCATTAAACCATCTGATTTAACGAGCCACCAAAAACTTCATAAATAGAAAGCATCATCCTTTCCAAGGTCCTTGTTAAGATCACCACATTATATTTCAGACTGTTGCATTTACATACATGCTTCAGGGAACACTTCAGTACACACCCAAACATGGGCCATCCATCCAAGCTGCTTAATCACCCAACATGTGTAAAATTTCTTCTAACAGAATAAAGAGCACCCCCATGTTTGCAAGCAATGTATCAAGCCACAAATATATACCCAAGCCACTGAACTGTAAGGAAACATCAGCCACTAAAGAAAATCCTTCATAGCAGTGGTTGCCCTAATAGACATGGGCCATCGAAGCTGCCTATAAATTGAAGGAGAAGTTTTAGCAGGATGCAGAGGAGGGCCGAGGCTTAACATCAACCATTGTATGACTTCCTATAAAAAAACATAGACGCTCAAACCACATTTGTATGCCCAAGCCAATTTTCGAAATATGCAGGCAGTATGCGATATTTTTCCATACTTCAGTATTTATCCATCCAGGCTACTTTCTCGCCTTTACACACATATGGGTTATTTACATGCATTCCACACAATTCTATCGATGGATGGATGCATATATGGAGAGGGGGAGAGGAAGATTGACATACATAGCACTCAATTCATATGTATTTACACAGTTAACACCTAATCTTCATTAAAAAAATGCAGCCAAAAATAACTTCAATCAACACCCTCATGAATTATGCAAAGCAGCTGAAAGCTATGGCAGCAAGATGTAAGCCTCTCTAATAAGAATAAAGCTTACTGTAGAAACTTCAACATTTTGAGAAATTGAGCAACTTCTAGCCTTATTTGTAGTAGAAACTTCAACATTTTGAAGGGTGGCATGTTTCTAGAAACATGGATAAAACAAATAATAATAATAAGATGTAAACATAGTAATCTGAAATTCCTCTAAGCTGCAGGAATCACCCCACCAAAGTGTTGCCCCATAGTCGATTGACGAGCTTAGAAGAAGGCAATTGCAGGGAGCACAACTGCCTCAAAAATGAACAATAAGAAATCTGAAATTCTAAACTGGTAGCATTATCATTATTACCGTTGAACCATTTGTACAAAATATGACAAAATCAGTGAGCACAACTGCCTAAAAAATGAGTGTGATCGTAAGGGTTGACAGAAAATGAACAATACGAAATCTGAAATTCAAACATGCTAGCCACTTTTCTACAAAATTTGGATTTACTGTGTAACCATAACCTTCTGAATTACATAGCTGCATATATTTTAATTGAAAGCAGGTCAACAGTGAAATTCAAACTTGTAGCATTCTGTTTTGATAGAGCTGCAAGAAACGCCCCTTTGCAAATCTATTACAGCGAGACACAAAACTATTTCATATAATTTCAAATTGTTCAAAAGTTATACCAAGATGATTGGTATCAGAACCATAGTTGATGCAGAGAAGTAAGAGCAATGGTCTTCTCTCCTAAAGAAACTTCTGATAGCAGCAATAACTTCCTTTCTCACCTGCTTCAAGCATGTTTTGTTAAAATGAGCAGACAATCCATCACGTTTTGGAAGGAAATATTTTTAATTCTTCTCTCCCTCTTTAAAATGAACTCCCCCTATCATATTCGAAATTCGTACATAACTAAGCAACTTTTGCATTTCATTTTGGGGCATTTAGATACATACCACACCAAATTCCTATGTATTTTACATATCTAACACCTCGACTTTAATTCAACTAATCTGTGTATAAAGAACCTTTTTCTAAAATGGGATAATTTTGTTTAAAAGCTATCCTAGAACTAGGATGCTACAAAAAAGTTCTCAACTTTGCTTCCCATACACAAAATAGACTCAGAAAAATATATACAATCAAAGAGATCACATGCTAAAACCTGATTTTCCAACATACTACGCAAAGTTCTCAGATTTGCTTCCCATCTAACATTGACTGGAAAGCACATTCTCCAAAACATAACCGAATGGAAGCTCAATAACTGAAAAGCCCTCAAAATTAAATAGCAAACACCGCAACCAATAAGAATGCAATCAATAGCACATTCTACAAAACATAACCGAATGGAAGACCCTTCCAAAGCCCTTGCTCCTATCATATACCTCTGAAATAGCATAGTCTCCAACCACAAACCAATATATGAATTGTTCTCTACCATAAATATACAACTATATAAAGATATATAAAATTGTATATTCCACCAACCAAGATATACTTGAGGAAAAAAAATCCCAATGCATCCAGATATCAAATAAACATTTTTTCTATCTACCATAACTAGTTGGAACCACATAAACTCTGGAGATGACTCCAAAAGTACAATCGTTACCTCAGGATAATAGCCAGAACTACCAAACCCATGCGACGGAAATCATGCTACCCTCCCAAAAACAACAAAATCTGCTACCATAGCAATTGCGAAGAAGTCAATAGGGAAAAGTGGCAACTCTCTACAAGTTCAAAATTCCGACATTTGTCGAAGATGTGCAATTCCCGAAGAAAGAATTGATATACCTGAATATCGAAGAAGATGGAGCAAAAATGTCGAGGAAGAGGGAGGATTGGAAATGCCGAAAAAGATAAGGACCGAAAATTGCGAAGTAGAGGAGGAGCACCTAGGGTTTAGGAGATGTCAATGATAATAGGTAAGGAGGTGTGAACGAGTAGCGGGGAGAGTCATGGGAGTAATAAGAACCGAAAACACGAACGAAAACGTAGCCCGTGGGGGTCATCCTGAGGGGCCGCGTGTTTAACAAATTCAAAATACCGTTTGAGAATAAGCAGAAGAAACACACAATCCAAACGGTATGACGACGTTTCGAAAACGCCGCCCGCACTTATAAGCTGCCCCAAACGGGCCCTAAACCTGACTCCGCTTAGGCTGGCTACAATAATATAACATGAGTCTCATCCAAGTGTTTTGGCAAATGAGAAATTAGCTGTAAGTTATTTTTAAACTAAGTTCATAATTGAGCAAGATGCGTTTTTAGACTTTGAAGTGTGAAGCACATGACATGAGCTTTAATTAAATGAAACGATCATTGAAATATCCTTCCGTTTTTTATGTTTTCATAGATATTTTATCTGTTGACCATTGTTCTAGTTGAATTTACATTCAACTTCATTGGCTAATTCTACTTATACAACACATGATCAAAGTTATATGATTTTATAGAGAAGGGAGAGTGATCTGACTGCGTTATAATAGTAAAAAAAGGGTGGGTTGATTTAAGATGATAATGCCGAGCATCTGCACTATGTAGAAGTGCATGAAAATCATGAAATAAATTATGAAGGTGTTAGATAGGCTGCAAGGTTACTTGACTAATGCATAACATTTTATGTAAAGAAAAACACCTTATTGCATTGATCCTTGTTTTGATTTGGATATCTGTAATTTAAAATAATTGAATGTAAGAATTTGATTAATCTCTCCTATTTACAAATTCTTATTTTTTAGTGGCTTTTACAAGGCTATCGCCCGTTATGGTGAGCAAATGTTCACTATGTTTTGCCTTTATCAGAATGGCAATATTTGTGCAAACTAGCTCTGAAATATTTGGAGCAGAGTTGCTATTGAGTAATGTGCTTTGCGGTACTTTTGCTTGCTCATAGTATTTCATCTCAATCTTGCTACAGATTTGATGGGGTAGGCTTTTGTACGATATGGAACCAAAAATAGTAGATGCCTCTTGAGCTCTCAACAGAGCTCTGCCAATATCCTGCCCCTCATAGGACTATTCGACACTGGATATCAATGTAGTACTATCCCATAATGTATGAATCCCACTCATATAGAATCTTGAAAGGGGTGGCTTGCGTTGCAATATGATACAAAGTGTTATGCCAATATTGGGCTTATGCAATCCAGTTGGTCTAAAGGTTCGTCGTTTCTGATACAAAACAACGCAGGCCTGTCTCCTCACTTTTGTCGATCACCTCCATATGATCGTCGGTTTGAGGATGATATGTTGCACTTCTCTTAGGGACCGTTCCTTATAACTTGAACAACTTTTTGGGATTGGCTTTGGATTGCCTTATCCCTGTTTGATACAATAGATTCCCACACTTCGTGCAAACAAACTACTTCAATATGAACATCGCAGTGACTGAGACCATTGTGTAGGGTTGTCGTTATGTGATGAAATGTGCATACTTGTATTAGCGGTCAACTGCGGCCAAGATCATCTTAAACCCTTCTGATCTTGACAGACTCTTTATAAAATCAATCATCTCTTTTTCCCAAACTTTCTTCGTTAAGGCTAAGAGTTGTAACCCTCTTTGCATCATGCTCAAATACTTGTGTCGTTTGCACTCATTGCACCTTACTATCGTTTTCTCTGTCTCTACTCATCTCTATTCAATAAAGCTTTGTCGATAGATAACTGTATGTCTTTTGTACTCTGGAGTGCCCCTGAATGACACTGTCGTGAAACTTCTGTAATTGTTTGGGGATGTATTTCAATGTTCTCGACAACACGAAACGACCATGGTACAATAGTTGTTGCCTTTTTTAATGCATATTCTGAATGATTGTTGGGTCTTGTAGCTACTTTACCCGTATTTTTTCAGCCTTCCCTCTTGCTCATTCCCTTCTTAGCTTTCCAATTATGGCCCAAGGATATTGATAAGGTTGTTAACTTGGGCTTCTTTCAACTTACTTGACATTGCTTCAGCGACCTTATTCTGCGTTCGTAACCGATACTAAATCTAAAAATCATATAACAATAACTTAGATATCCACATCTGATATTCTTCGGTCACCATCCTCTGCTTCAAAAAATACTTTAAGCTCTCTTGGTCTATCCTGGCTAGAAAGTGTTGCCCCAACAGTTAGGACATCACTTCTGAATGACCAAGACAATAGACATCAACTCCCACTCGTACACTTACTTAAGCACGCTCTAGTTGTGAGCACCTGACTGAAGTGGCAATCAACTGGTTGTCCTGCATGAGTATTGCTCTCAATCCATATCCTGACACATCCGCCTCTACCACAATTGATCGACAAAAATCTGGGAGTGCTAATACTAGAACACTGATCACAAATTTCTTAATATGTTTGAAGGTCTGAGTTGCCGCTTCCCTCCAATTGTAATAGTTTTTCTTCTGCTGCTCTGTTAGTTGCCATCCTATCATGTCGCACCCCTTATGAATTTTTAATAGCATCCAGCGGGATTTAGGATTCCCCTCATCTTGTTCAAACTTCTTGGTGAAGGCCAGTCCACCATCGCCTTGATCTTGAACTGGTTCGCTGCTACTTCTATCCTAGTCACCACATATCCTAGGAGCTCCACCTGCAACTGTGCAAAGAAACATTTTTTCAAGTTAGCGTATAAACGGTGCTCTGTCAAAAACTTCTCAAATACTATTCTCAGTGCCCCACATGCTCTGTCTGAAATGCTTTGGCATGTCTTTTTGAAATGACATTGTCTAGGTCATCGGTGCCATGGCCGTCGAAACACTCCTGTAGGATCCTCCGGTGGTGTCATCTTTTCCTAGTTTTCTTCACTTGTTTCTTGAATTTCATCATCCGGGTGAGCTCTATCATTTTCTTCAATCCACGCAGTCTCAATGGTTGGAGGGCAGCTCGGATGTCGGGCTTTAGGCCTTTCAAGAAGTTCCCCTCCATTACTTTTGTGGAAATACCCCTCAACCATCCAACAAAAGCTCAAATCTCTCTCTATACTCCGTGAAAGTTCCCTCTTGAGCCAAACCATAGAATTTCTTGTGCATATCTCTTTCCCGAATGACTCAGAAATTTTTCAACAAGCAATCGTCAAACTCCTCCCACAAATGTATTGGGAACCTAACCTCCATCCATTAAAAGCATGCTAGGGCCTTTCTCTCCAAACATAACTCTGCTGCCATGTGTTTCTCTTCCTCTGTTAACACATTTGCTGTAAAGTATTGGTCCACTCGATACACCTATCCATGTGCGGCTTTCTCTTTGAAGATCGATTTCTTCAATTTCCTTACCCTCACATCGCCATGCTAACTTTCTTTCCCTTCGACGTTTCCTCTAGTGTCTTGGTTGAAACTCCCTCTTTCAATCATAGCCATACCCCGCTCCCTGTTCTCTTCCTTCTTCATGCTCATCCGTGCCCATTGCACCACCCCTCCAATTTTCGGCTCAACACCCTCCATTGAAAGTCTCCACCCCCTCTTGTTGGAGTTTTAGGGGGAAGCTCTTAGTAGTAGATGTTGTCATCCTCGTTGTCCTCTCGTTTGATCTCCTTCCCTTTTGATTTGGCCAATGATTCGCTGATCAACCCTTTGTCAGGGTTTACAATTTGAGGGATTGGTGGGGACTTGAATTGCATTTCCATGAGCCTCCTCATCATCTCTCACAAATCCCCTATGCTCTTAATTATGTCTTTCATTCGGTTCTCCATGGAAGGATACCTATCATCTATGATGGCAAGCCTTTCCCGATCTGATTTGTCTTACTTACCCTTCCAACACATCAACTTTCATTGTTGGCATTCGTTTGAGATCTTGCTCTTATACTAATTTGATACAATCCGAAACAAAAAGCAACGAACAAACAACGAATAAATTGCAATAGAGGTGGTGAAACTCAAACGAGGGCTGATTTTACTAATTTTAACGAAAGCAAACAAGATACCACATTGAGCTACTATTTGAGAGGTGGATCGTCTCTCCACAAACCCTGGACTCTGCTAGGAACACCAAGAGTAAAAAAAAACTGTAGCAGCATAAAAGATAAAACAAACCCCAGGCACTTAGCACACCTAAATATTTTCCAAGAAGCCTTTCAAACTTTCCCCCAAAATTCACTTAATTTCATCTCTTGTGTACGTGATTAAAGCCTTAGTGGGCCCCATTTGGGAGCTGGAATCGCTTACGGCTGTGCCAGGGTATTCTGCCATCTTCTTCTGAACGTTTCAGCGTCTAGATGGTAGTAGGAGCGGACCGGTTGGCCGTGTCCAAACTGGTCCTGCCTGTATCGGGGCAAAACAGAAACAGGCGTAACAGCATCCTGGACTGGAACAATGAACTCCTTGTCATCCTTGGTATCCCACCATTTATCAGATTAGTCTAGATGTTAAATTCTTATGATAATTTTAGGTATTTTTAAGTTTTGTTCAATTGTTCTCTCTTTTATGGTTCATTTTTCAGGCTAGCAATAAATTGTTCTGGTTTTACTATTCCTATATATAACCCTCAAATTTTGTTGGATACAGTCCAATTTCCTTTTGTTGGAAAATGGGGCTTTCAAGTTGGCCGTTTGTGGATCTGGTGTGCCTTACCTCTTTCCATAGTCTTAGAGATGTGTGAATTAACCGAGTTCCTTTCTTATAGATAAACTTTCTTTTCTGCAGATCAACCGCCCTCTCATCCTCTACTTTTATCTGCTCACTGTCCAATCCAAAGTCCCTTGTCGCCATTCTTCCTATTTGCCAGTCAGTTGAAACCGCTTTGTTTTTTGAGTAAACTGTTTTCAACTCTTAATATAGCATAGTTTGTCCTTGCCAAACCCACCCATCACATAGATTAATTTCTTACTGCTTTTAGAGTTCTTTACTCAACACTTAGCAACCTTCCACTCTGCTTATTGGGTACAGTTGTCTCCAAGCTTGATGTTAACATATAGCTACCACATTTGAACTCATTGAACAGCCTTCCTTATCACAGAATATTTAGAATTACTTCTTTTTTAAACTAGTTCTCTTTTCTGTACGTTATGGATTTCATGTTCTCTTAGTTTTGTTATTCATTAATTTTTTTTCTGTGAACATAATGTAGTATCAAACCTTGTTTTGTATGTTCTGTGATGACATGGCTTGATAAGCAATATTTTGTTTTTTTGAAGAGAAAGTTTTGAGTAGTGAGACACCATTTATAAGTTAAGAGAAGTAAAATTGATAGAAAAAAATGCTTAAAGGCCATGTATTATTTTAACTTAGATTTTGATCTTGTAATATCTATGGATAATCAAATTGTCTTATGGATAGGCCGAGGTACCTTTCACCCATTTTACTAAAGATATATAATGTGATGTTTTTTGTGTTAAATAATATGATGGAACTTAGCAGTAAATAATATTATGTTTTAATAAGCTTGGATGTCTTTGGATTAGATTATTTAGAAAAAGAGAAAATCAACAAAAACTCAGGGTTTGATTGGGATCACTTTTGTTTTTATCTTTTTTTTTATTTACCTTTAAAAATATGTTTTAGTGCATCTTTTGCATGTTTTTATTTTTATTTTTAAAAACAATCTACTTATTTTAAAAACATTCAAAACATCTAAAAATTATTTTCAATGTTTTTAAAAAGAGATAAAGATGTTATATCGTACTAAACATGTTTTATTTTAAGTCACAACATAAACAAAACACAATAAAATAAAATAAACGTGATCTCAAATTGCCCCTTAGTTATGTGGATGATGTGAAAAGTGAAATGGGCGTGTTGTAAAACTAGGGAAGATCAAGGGCAAAGTTTGTGTGTTAGAGATACTTAAGTGTGGCCTGATAGGATACAAGGTTTATTATTAAACTTTGGTGATATGTGCGAGCACAACTGAAAGCATATGTTGCAACTATTACCTGTAAATATTATTAATGTGAATGACATGGGAATGTAAAGGAGTTAGCTCTGCGGCTTGGGTTAGGAGTTTTGAAAGGCAATGCTTAAACTAGAGCTAACAAATGTCAGTCAATGAAAATATCCTTAGACGAAGGGTTTATTATGCTGATTCTCATAATTGATAGCTCGTGATCATGTTACGCTTAAATACTAGAATGTATTTAATAGATTAAAGTACAAGCTCCTTTAAGTGTCTTATAAAATGTAAGGTTCAGCAGTATATCATTTCTTTCAATTCGTTCGATGGTAATTCAGTTAGGTTTGCATATATTCAGAACAATTAACTTCAGATTTAGTGATTGGTTTCATAAGATGAACAATAAATCTAAAAAAATTATGGATATCTGTTTAATTTATTATGTTGGTTTCTCATTATGTAGCTCCCAGGTGATAGAATATCCCCATCACAGGATGCACTTCTTCGTGTCCTTCATAGAATTTTTATAGAAGGTTCTAAGAGTAAAGATGATACTGTCATGGCTCGGCTTCTTGTTGCTCCCAATCAAGCAGGTTGTCTTATTGGAAAAGGTGGTTCCATAATAGCCGAAATGAGGAAGCTTTCTGGAGCCCGTATTCGTATTTTGAGTAATGATCTGGTCCCAAAGGGCGTATCAGAACATGAAGAAGTTGTTCAAGTATGATATACTCTATTGCCTTATTTTAACATGCATTCACCGTAGTTTGCGTAGCACATGATGATTTGTTTTTCTCGATGCATGCTTTATGCAGCATTGTCAGTGTGCAGTTCTTTTTTTATTGTTATCAGTTGCAAATTGAAATCTTTGTCTCATTTATAGGTAAGTGGTGAATTTGGAACTGTTCGGAAAGCAATTTTGCAAATAACTGCGAGGCTCAGAGGTCTTCTTTTTAGTGATAAAACATCTGCTTTTCTTGATCAGATGTCTCCATTTGGTTCATACATGGGGAGGGAACCTTCACCACCTCAAAGATTATATGCCCGTCATCCACATGAGGATATATCTGCTTTCGCTCATCCACTTCGGGGCTCACCTTGGTTCGATAAGGTTAAGTTAGGGTGGCATTAATCAGTTCTTGATTGCTATTTTGTTCTTTAGAAAAAGTACTGATTTTATTTTATTTTTTTTTAGAAGTAAATATATCTTATATACATGCGTTTTTGATGTTATTGTGATACTCAAGTGTTAGAGAAGTAAGTATCAAATATTTTTATGAATTGAGCCTGAGGATGATTCATTTTGAAATAGTGCTCATTTTTTAATTTAAAAAATTAGTTAGATTGAAATTTTGTATGAATCATTTTCCTATTTTTTACATTTTTACATCTCTATTTGAAATAAGGGTGCCTGAGATTTAAAATTGATTTGTTAGCCCATCACTTTTATTCGCAAGTTATTTAGCAAGCTGAGTTTGAACTAGTTAATGAATCTACTTTACATGGCAAAGAGGCTTTTCTTCGACTTGTATGTCTGATTTGTGCCTTATTTTTCTTTGCGGACTCCTGACGTAGCTTTATGTGCCGCGGATGTTATTCTTAAGTTATATTTATTTTTAATAATCCCGAAATAACTCATAATTAATCCAAAAATAAAGACCGCGGGTTATTTTTGGATTATTTCAGGATTTTTAAAAATAAACTAAAAATAAACTGAAAATAACCCAAGAATGACCTCCGCGACACGTAGAGCTACGTCAGGTGTCCGGACAGAAAATGCGCTCCTGATTTGCACATCATATGTACTAATCCTTTAAATTTTCCTTAAAACTGTTATAATTTTAAATTGGCAGCAAAATTTTCTCCTAAATCGTACTTCCAATGGCAATAACTATGAAATATGTCAACTGTATGTAAAACCACATATCATATGTTTGATATTTTAAGCTATTCATCAATAGTTTTAAATAATAATAAAATTATAAATAATTTAAACACAAATAAATCAACGGATCTTAGATTTTATTTTTGCATATTAGTTTTTATGAATTTACAATTTAAGCTATTCTTGAAGTTCCCAAAGCTAAGATAACCTAACAAACACAATCATCATTATCACGTTCATTATAAGTAATTTGAAATATTTAAAAGCTATTCTGTTGCAAGTTGTTCCATGATGAAGAATTCAAGGAGGCAGGGTTATATTAAGGCCTTAGTAGTATATCAAAATTTAACACACACACACACACACAATTAAAAGAAGAGTTGATAAATGGTGCTCCAGGGGCTTTTATGCGAAATGCTTGAGAAGAAAAAAAATTATATGGCCTAACTCAGTGAAAATGATTCCACTATTCAGAAATATGTTATAGAATTTATCTACTTTTGAACAAAATAAAATAATATTACAAGAATGTGAGAAATTGGAGAAGTGACACGGGCGGTGATGGAAGACATACAATAGAGACTGTGTGATGGCGATCTTGACTTATTAGCATCGACGACAATAGTATCTAAGCAACAATGATCCAACAACTTTAGTAGTGATAGCTAAGTGACGATGATATGACAATAATGATCTAGCAATGGAGGTCCAACTGTGGCAATGGCGTCGACCGGGAACCGGTGTTTTGATAGCAATTGTGATAGCGATCAAGCAACAATAACAGCGGTCAAGCAACAGTGATGGCACAATCACATGACCGTATTCCAGTGGCTGATAGGTGAAGGTGATCTGATGATAGTGGGTACTTATAGATTGTTAACTCAAGAAGTTGACAATGGTTTGGCAGCAATAGCGACAACTGCGGCATCAAAGTAGCGATTGTGGTTCAGTTAAAAAAGTTGTAGTAGGTCAGACAATGCTAATCCATCGTGGCGACAACCTTAAGAAGGTTGTTCATTATTTTGGTGACGACAATTGAGAGATGGTGATCTGGCCACAATGATAGTGGACACAACAATGACAGTAATTAGGTATCGGTGATTTGACATAGCAGCGATCAAGAGATAATGTCCTGACGATGATGGAGTGTTCCAATAGTGGTAACATGACGACGACGAAGACTGTGGCCATGAAATAATGGTTTGATAGTAGCAACAATGGTTCAATGTCGATAGGGTGACAGTGGTTTGGCACATTGATAATTGTTTGACGTTGATAGTCTGATGACTTTAGTAAGCTGATGGTGGCTTAGTGTATGTTGAGTGTAGGTGGTTTAGTGGCAATGGCAGGCCAACAATAGTGCTCTGAGATGGCAATGGCGGCCCTACATTCGTGGTTTGGTGATGGCAGCTTGACAATGGCGGAAGTGGCTTAATGACGGTGGAGGTGGTGGGGAGTCCAACATGGCTCCAGTGGCCAGACATTGGTAGTGCATGATGATAGCAGTAATCTGAAGTCAGTGGTTCGATGATGTCGTCCTTACGACTGTGGCGGTGGCCTTACAATAGTGAATCAAGGGTAGCAGGAGATGTTATGTCATCAACAATTTAAAGTGGCAATTGTGGCACAGTCGACCTTCATATGGTGGTCCCATGTCGGCGAAAGTCGGGTGGATCTGGCAATAGTGGCGGCAACCGAGCGGTCGTGGTTCGACTGTGGCGTAGCAGCGGCGAAGGTGGGGTTAGGCAGCTGTGTCCTTCGATGGTTGTGGTTGAGCGGCGGCGGAACAATGAAGTCCTTAAGAGCATAGAGCTCTCTTCAATCTTCTCATCAACTCATGTCCTCCCCATGAAGAGTGTGAAGGTTTATAGATTTTAGGAGTGGCAGTTCATAAATAATACATGAATATGGACTTCTCTATCTGATGATCATGAGTGATTACATTTATTGTATGATATTCCATGACTATTTATGTGTCTGAATGATGTAAAAATTGAGCAATCGTCGGTGTGTTAGATTCTTCACATCCAGAAGCTTGATTTGACTTTTTATTTACTAGATTTGGAGATTATTTGGTCTCTTGAAGTATGTTAGGAACTTTTTTTGTTATATATATTTTAATTGCATGAACCTGACTCAATTGGGTTCAAATCAATCATTTGTAGATGTCATTTGATTTTTCTTAAAGTGACATCTCATTTGATCAAAATTTGGATTTTAGGCATTTCCAAATTAAAGAAGCTTACGATCCAAATATGCATCGAGATTCGTTCAATTCAATATAATATTTTGGGAGCGTATTAGTAGTCCTTTAGACGTCGATGTCAAAGACGTTGAAATTTATCTCAAATTGTCCATAATTAGGAGGTTTAAAATAACAATCTTGAAAATATTATTGAGGTGCACCCGTTCCTTAGATCCCATCTCGGAGTCATGAGTTGATCAAATTTTTTCAATATTTATTTGAAAGTATTTATTTTTATTTAAATTGTCGAAAAATGATCCTGATGACTAAGTGCAGCTGAAAAGAGATAAGCTATAACAGCTAGTAGGGCTATTAAAAAGCTCGCTGTTCGTGAACAAATTTTATTTGGTTCGCTAAGTAGCTCATGTTCGAAATAAGTGAGCGGAATATGAACAATTTTTTGTCTTAAATTACAAATGAGTCAAACATAGAGTACCTAAGTCAATCGTGCTGTTTGACGTAGATTGGTTGGACATGGTAATCCAAGACCATAAGGAATACCTTTGTCAAGGGATTTACAATATGAGTTCTGGCAAGGACTTCTTAAGACTAGTGATGTCATTTCTGTTGGGAGGGCATTATGAAGTAATCAGTCATTGAGGGGTTGGACGAACACAATCGTTTGTCTGAGAAACACTTTTACAAGCTTTTGCGAAGTGACCCCCACTGGGGATTACTCAAGGGCTGACACAATAATCCCTTGTTTGAGGAAGACCAAGGCAACCCAACCCATACAATGTACTTTGTCAAGCACCGAATGAAGGGGTTTCCACGGGGCCTTGGCGAATGTTTGAAAGTATCCCGCTTAGGCATGAATCAACTGGGTAAGCAGAATGTTGTAGCCGATACAACATGCGTTTCCCAACGAAATGATAAAACGATCGCTCGTATCTCCAAGGAAGTGTTAAAAGGGTTAGACTAGCAAAGTGGTTTACCCAAAAAGATGCTTAGCTTTTGAGCTAAGCTATAACCATTGAGGGATATTCACTGCATACAATGAATGAGATAAGTTTGTCTACCACATTTGTATGCGATGAATGGGGCATGCATGTCTACTAGACTCATGATGAGTGGGTACTTCAGTTTCAAACCCTACATAGAGCAGATATTTGGAGGTGCGATAAGAGAAGAACATGGCTTCTCTCATGTTGATTATCAGTAGCACTAGGTATAGGTCGCCCCTATAGGACTTTCTCCTTGTCCGAAATTCAAACTGACAATCAAATTAAGAGAATTACAAGGCTTCTCTTGCACACGACTATTATGTACCTCGAACGACCTTTTAGCAGATGTAAAGTAGTCACAACAATTTTTGGGTAACAAAGAGACATTAGAGAATGCATTTTCTTTATTGCTAAAAAAATGGGTTACAAAGTACAACAACTTTGAACATCAATTTTTTTAAAGTATGATGAGTACATGAAAAGCAAAAGGAATCTAAGCATAATATCTCTTCAAGTATCGGCCGTTGATAGGGAGCATCACATGAGACCCACCTGCATCAAACAACAAGTAGGCACCTCCTTTGTAGACTTTGTCAATCATGAATGGTCCCTCCAATGTGGGCTCGAACTTGTCATGCCTTCAATGGTGAGACACAATGAGGCAACACAAAATAACACCAAGTCTCCAAACATGATTGTCCTTGAACTCACCAACTTTTTGTGAGCTCTGACCATTTGGCGAGTGGTATAGCTCAAGGTTTTATTGAACTTGTAGCTTGAGACACTAGAGGCTATCAAGTTCCTTCAATTGAGTCAGATATTATCATCACTATTTACGTTTTTGCTTAGAGAAACTCACAGTGAAGGCATTTCAACTTCCAAGGGAAGCATTGCTTCAAACCTGAACGTCAAAGCGTAAGGGGTAGAGCTAGTTGGGGTACAATATGTAGTGCAATACTCCCACAAGACCTATGAAAGCTTCTTATGTCACTCTTTTTGTTAGCGTGAAGGATCATTTTCATTAGGTTGAGCAAAGTTTTATTGAATGCTTCGGTCGGGCCATTGGCTCTTGGATAGTATATAGTTGAGCAACGCCAATCAATCTCGTGGTGTTGAGCGAATCAATTTATCTTGGTGTTTATGAAAGCCAACACATTATTAAAAATTGATACGACGCGGTATACCAAATTGATACACTATATTATTTTTTAAAAAATGCAGCAGATTTTCAGCTTTGTCCTCTCTCAGGGAGGATGGCTTCTGTAAGAATGAATCGATGTCCTTTAGAGGAAGGATGGTCGATAGGCCCTAGTATATTGGTCACCCAGGCCTCAATAGGCCATGATGCAACTGTGTGGTGCAATGCATTTGAGGGTGGGTGAGGTATCAAGCTGAATACATGACAATGATGAAACTGTTTGACATACTCTATGCAATCATGGGCATCGAGGGCCAATAATATTCAATTCTCTTAATCTTGATTTTTATCATGGGGCCTGATTGATGGGACCCACACAGACTGTCAATCAATAATGATTTTTTATATCTCATCCCTCCTAACGCATCGTAACCACATGTGGTCATATGAGCATCGGTAGAGAGTATCATTCATACTGATATAAAAGAACACTATCTTTTAAATTCTAACAACTTGAGAGCGATCATTAGGGAGTATTCCCTTCATCAATTAAGTAATGATGGCTTGGTGATAATCATCGTATTGCTCGTCAGAAGTAGAGAGGATCACACCTTCATCACCTGCAAGGGTGGCACCCTATAGCTCGGGACACGCCGATGACAAGACCCTTCGATCTTGGATAACTACAGTAACAGGGTCTCCAGTAGAACTCGATATCTCCTTGTTATCTTAGCCAGAGTGCTATATTTGCCTTTCATGGAACGAGAAATGATAATCAACATGACATAAGGGATGTGCTCTAATATTGTCATCACCTTCTTATGATATGCTAAGAGAGCAGGTTTAAGCTCTTTATAAGTTCCCAACACGTGGATAATGTTGAGCTACAAATCACCATAAAACCATGATATTTCTAAAGTTCATTTGGATGGTTAATTCCAATCCTAGAGTCAAGCCCCGTATTATACCTTGTTATTCATATGTGGTTCTATCAAGCTATAGTAATGACAAAGGATGTTATGCTCGACCGATATGAAAATAAAACCGATTCCGACCTTCACTCTCAAAATGGGTCTTCCTTCAAAGAAGACGCCCCATAGAAGTACAAATCCTGATACAAAAATAAAACCGATACCGACCTTCACCCTCAAAATGGGTCTTCCTTCAAAGAAGACGCCCCATAGAAGTACAAATCTCATTCAGGGGAGTCGATGAATAACAAATTCTCATCTGGAAAGTCAAAATAAATGACGAGTTAGCTGGGACATGATATGTCACTAGCAAATCAGCTTGATTTTGTCATTTGTTGACTCGTTGAGGGACATATAACATGTCGAACTGTGATAGGAGCATGACCCATGTCGCCTATCGTCCAACTAGAGTGGGGTGAGTCATCGGATACTGCTAGCGGTTTACTCTTGAGATCAGATTAATATGATGCAAGAGCATGTGATGCCTCAGCTTCTGAAGTGAAAATATCAATGCCAAACAATGTTTTTAGATTGGGAGATATTTCATTAAACTAGGATGAAACACCGCTAAAGTAGTATTGAGAATTCTTTTTCTCGTATTAGCTGACTTAGAATAAAAAGGCTTCTACTTACTTGTTTAGAGTGGCGATATACAAAATAAGGGAGTTCCTTGAGATGGGACCAACTAATACAGGGGATTCAACAGGCAGCACTTGATATCATCGAAAGCGTCCTGACATGCTTTATCTTAGTGGAGAAGAACGTCCTTTTTGGCTAAGGATGAAAGTGATGGATTTGATCTTTCTGGTGTCAATCTCAATACCCTTATATCAGAATATGAACCCTAGAAACTTCCCAAAAAATATGTCAAATACACATTTTAACGGGTTAATCTTGAGATTGTATTTTATAAAGAATTCAAAGACAACACTTAGATCTGAAAGATGATCTTATTTTGAATAACTCTTAACTACTGCGTCTTCGATGTAACATTCAACTTTGTGATGTAGCAAGTCGTCAAAGATGTGCGTCATAACATGTTGGTATGTTGCCCCAACGTTTTTCAAGCTGAAAGGCATGACCTTGTAGCAAAAGATACCTATAAGTGTGTGGAACGCCATCTATTTTTCTTCCTCTGGGGCTATCCAGATCTGATTGTAACCCGATAAGCCATCAATGAATGAAAACATCGCATGTGTGAGGTTTCATCTGCCATCATTTTTGTTATGAGTAGAGGAAAATAATATTTTAGGCAAGTCTTATTGAGGTCCCAAAAGTTGATATAAACTCATATCCGTCCGTTCTTCTTGCAAAGGGGTACGATGTTCGAGAGCCATATAGGGTAGGAAACTTTTGTAATGAAACCAACTTTGATAAGCTTTTAGGTCTCTTCGATGACCATCAACGCATTCTCACAAGCGGTTATTTGATGGGAACAACGCTTGGGTCAATGGCTAGACTGTGAATGACCACTTCAAGAGCTAAACCAGGCTTCTCGGATTAGCTCCATGCTAGGCATAAGCTTCTCAGATTAGCTCCATGTCAGGCATTCTCAAAACTCTAGGAGGATTTCTCGACTTTAGCGACCACAAAGCATGATAGGAGTTTGTTTATAAAAGTAGGACGGGGATTGTCAACTGTGCCTAGGTTGACCTCTATCAACTTGTAGACAGTGAAAGAGTCAGATACGAGTTTACTTAGAAAAGTAAAAATTAGTTGGTTGATTAGTTGCGATTATATGCCCTTGTAAGTAGCTTGGGTGGTCAGGGCTACAATTGTGATTCACCGATGGAGTCCTTCTGTACTGTATGTTGGTCGACTCTGATTGAGCTATTGGTTGCTAATAGCCGGCTTCTATCATATTTCTTTAGTTTGATGCTCTAATTCGATGGCTTTGAGATCCATGTCGATGGGTAAGGTGTATGCACATCACCTAAATTTTAATTTTTATAACCTTAAATATGCATGAAAAGAAGCATTTGATATCTTAAAAATTAAAATGATGATAATATAATAGGTATAGAAAATAAAGTTGACGTGTTAGAAATGTAAATGGGGCGTATATATGTAAATGCCCCTTTTCTAAATTATAAGTACATCCGCCTTTCCGGCTCGGAAGGTTCGGCAATCGCTAGTCTGCAACTGTAGGGCTTCTGCAAAACCCTAACCTCTTCCAAATCCGGGGTTCTTCTGCTCCATCGTTTTCTCATCTTCCGCAAAGGTAAAATTCCCCTTCGCCTCCACGCTACTTCGCTCTACACTCCATTTCAACTTGTTTCCATCCTCTCACGCGATTCCCGTATTTTATTTCTGGCTACTTCTCTCACTCCTCATCTTGCCGGCTTCCTCTCATACATTATCGACTATTTGGTGTTTCAAGCCATGAAGTCTGCTGTGTCTTTCGGTTTAGGATTAATTTTATAGTATCTCTGTCACGATGAAAGGGATACTGGTTATTGTGACATCTGTTTTTCGTTGTCATTTCTTCTATACGTGTAGGAATTGAGATTTTGTAATATGTTAACATATTCCATAAATTTATTTGGTCGGATTTTGATTGTATTGGTTGTTTCACTTAGCTTAAAGCGAACCCATTTGAATTGAAGTTTTTGTATGAGGCTTGTTGGTGTTTCTGGCGTCATTTTAGATGTCCGACGTGTGTATTGGAAGTTTTGGGCAAACGTCTGACTTCTAAGGAATCAAAAGGTCTTTATTGTTGCAAATCTCCAATTAATGTTCGTAACAAGTTTTGTTACGTAGGATTGCTTTTTTGGAGGTCTTGAAGATTAGGTCCTTCTTCTTATTTTGTTTGGTTTAGTTTATTTTGACTGGTTTGGCTGAGCACATATTTGAATGGTTTTATATTAGCACTTTTGGCATTATTATTTCTTTTAAATAGTTTCTCAGCCATTGGTACCATAACTGCATTGTGACAGAACACATGTGTTTTCTTTCCTGCCAAAAATTTCACATGGAGGATTGGATTTAGCTTCTTAACCAAGATAGAAAGAAAAAGGGAAAAAAAAAACAAGATGAGGAGTAGTTTTCTTATTTTTTAGATAGAGCAAATATTCACCTATTTTAATAGTTTAATCCACCTTAATTATCCTCTTTGAGAAGTACTCAATTTACAAATCTTGTTGCACATATCATTTTTTGGTGGGTAATATTGATGGCTAATTCTTGCTTAAAATCTCTGTTTTCACTACAGGTAATTGTCCGCCAACTTTCCATAACATAACTCAAGCATGGCTTTGCCATTTACATCTTCCAAGAGACCTTTTGAACGCCATCCTAATGAGCCAAATGGAAGAAAGTGGCAAAAGACTTCTCCATCTGTTTCTCTGCCAAGTCAATTCAAAGTACCGCCAGGGTCTGTAGTTTTCCGTGTGCTGTGCCCTTCTTCAAAGTCTGGAGGTGTGATTGGTAAAGGAGGTGGCATTGTTGCAAAAATACGCCAAGAGACTGGTGCAAGAATAAAACTTGAAGAACTAGTTTCTGGCTGTGATGAGAGAGTTGTATCTATAAGTGGTCCTGCAAAAGATTCTGATTTTAGAAATGTCCCAAACAAGCTAGATGATAGTGATAGCAATGTTGATGGCGGTGAGGATGGTAAGGCTACTGCAGAGGATGGCAAAGAAAAGGAGGATTCTTCCATTACTGAAGATTCAAAGTCAATGAAGGCAACATCTTCAGTTCAAAAGGCTTTGCTGCTCATCTTTGAGAGAATAATTGAAGGTGAGAAAGAGAATGATGATGCAGATGAGGCTAATGGGAAACTTCCTCCATCTATAAGATTGCTGGTTTTCTCCAACCAAGTTGGTTGTCTTTTGGGAAAGGGCGGAAGTGTGATCAAGCAGATGTCGGCTGATAGTGGGGCCCATATCCGCATACTTCCCAGGGACAAGCTTCCTTTATGCGCATTACCACATGATGAAATTGTCCAGGTAATGATTTGCTTTTTCAATCCTAATGCATGCTTGAATATGCTACCTTTGTTCCCTTGGCATTCTTAGATAGTGGTTTCCTTTGATATTATTTTGGGCTGGATTTTTTTTTTTTTTGGGAAATAAACATACCCAGCACGCAATTCTTATATATTTACATATCTTACTCCTACACTTTCATATTTGCATATATAGTATTTTGGTGTTTTAAACATATGCATGAAAATTTGCTTTTAAAAAATGTTAATAGTGCTATTTTGATGTGATATTAAACATTTGAGTGCTCTGTGTGTAAATTCAAAAGTTTAGGTGTGAGAGATGTACATACATAAGTATTGTGTGCTATGTATTTAAATGCCCCCTTTTTTCCCGTGAGTGCAAAAATAGTTTTGGATCTTATTTGAACATTTCTATTAGCGTTAGTTGCTTTGTTGCTATTATACTGTCTTTCGAAGATTCAACTATTTTTTATTACTATTTTATATTCATTTTCATTGTTCAACAAGGAATATATTGAATGAGAAAACTCTAATGAATGGTGATTTTTGTACATCACATTGGAGTACAGATCACTGGAAGCGTTGACTCTATAAGGAAAGCTCTCCAATCAGTTTCTCAGCATCTCATGGAGAATCCACCACGCGATCGTGATTTCCCTGGAGAAAATCCTCCTGGGTCATCATCACATCCATATGCTCCTAATCCTCGTCCGGAGTCTTTTAACACAACAAATTATCACATGCCCATTCAAGGGGCACCATTTTCTAACAGGGCACCATTTGATGCTCCTGACACTTCGTCCTTTCCTAAGTTTCATGAAGGTCCTATACCAGGACAGATGCCTGTTGCTCCAGAGGTTCTTATCTTTCGATTGTTGTGTTCCATTGATAAGGTTGGAAGTGTGATTGGGAAGGGAGGTAATATTGTAAGGAACCTCCAGCATGAAACTGGCTGTGAGATTAAAGTCCAGGAGACATCTGCTGAGACAGAGAATCGCATTATAGTCATTTCCGGTCCCGCGGTAATACTTTCATTGTTCTTTTTTTCTTTATGCTTAATAGTTATTTTTGAAGTTTACTAAACACATATGAGCATCATTTACGCGTGGGGTTTCTTTGTTTGTTATAAATGTTTGAAGTATTTGCAGAAGGTTTTCAAAGATGGCATCAAGGCTTCATTAAAATGGTCATTATATTTCAGAAGTTGATTTCATGAGATTTAAGAATCTATAGCCTGGTTTTTTTATCATATTTTTTCCCGTGTTAAGCAGCTGCATCATTATCATGGGGGTGAAGTGGAGATTTAGGAAAATGGGAATTGCTAGCAACATGAATGCTGTTAGAACTTATTTGTTAGTATCCCATGTCTATCTAATTTTATGACTTTGTTTGCTTTTTGTTGGGAGATGGCATGTTGGTGAGGTGGATTACTTACTGTTTGGTTGAAAGGGCGTTTGAGAGGAAGTGGGAAGTTGGAAAGGAGATTCCTTGAGCTTTTTGTTTCGGAAGGGACAGTGGAAAGTTAGTTTTTTTCACCAGGACAATATTTGGTTCTGAAGTTTCTCGTTGCAAGTTTTATTATTATTATTTTTTGGACTAAGTTTTTTGAGGATTAACGTTTTCTTTGGCAGTGCCTTAGCCTTGTGCATGTGTTTATGTTGAGGTGGCCCTTGCCCATTGATTCACTTATAAGGCTCATAGGTGAGAAGGGGAATAGTAAGAAAACCTTAAAAAGATTTCTTGCTATAACCCCTTAACCCATTTTGCCACTCTCACATTACGGTGTTAGTAGAATATCATTCTCAGTAATATATGTTCTTATCAATTTATGCTCATAAACGTGTTGTCCTTGTCAAGTTATAACCGTTGGATATTTGGATGCGAGAGAGTAACATTTATATAATGTATATTTTTGTTAAAAGAGAAATAACTATCGGATTTCCACTCTGTTTTATGATACACAATGTAGAATAAGACTAAAGATGTTAACATTTCATTGAAACAACTTTTGGTTTTATTCTTAATATTGGTTGCATTTGTTTTTGGTGCTCTTTTAACTACGTAGTTTGTCAATACACATGCAAAAGTTTCTCATTTCCTGTGAAAAACAAAAGCATTGAATGTTTAAAAACATATTACATGACTTGAATCAATTGCATAAAAAAGTGTGGTTGTCTTTTTGTATTCTTTTATGGGATGACAAGTCAAACGGGCATTTAATTATCTTCAATTTTTTGCTCATTAAACCTTTCCTAGCGCTAGAAAGCTTAAAGCTGACTCTGCACTGGCTAGAAGCAATAAGTGTCATCCAAGAGTTTGGCATATGAGAAATTAGTGGAAAGTTATTTTTAAACTAAGTTCATAGTCGAGCAAGATGCATTTTTAGCCTTTGAGTTGTAATGCATAAGGCATGAGCTTTAATGATATGAAGTACGATCATTGAAATATCCTTGAGCTCTTATGTTTAAGTAGATATTATATCTGTTGACCATTGTCCTAGTTGAATTTACATTTAACTTCATTGGCTAATTCTACTTCCATACCACATGAACAGAGCCATGTGATTTATTAGAGAAGGGAGTGTGATCTGGTTGCTTTATAATAGTAAAAAAAGGGTGATAGAGAATCTGCACAATGTAGAATTGCATGAAAATCAGTAACTAAATTATGAAAGGTGTCAAGATAGGCTGCTTGAATACTTAACTAAACCATAAAATTTGTGTAGAGAAAAACACCTTATTGCATCGATCCTTGTTCTGATTTGGATATTTGGAATTCAATTGAATTGATTGCAAGAGTTTGATTAATCTCCCCTTATTTACAAATGCTTATTTTTTAGTGCTCTGCGTTATGGTTAGCAAATGCCAGAGTTCAGTCACTATGTTTTTTTCTTGATCTTACTGGCACTATTTCTGCAGTATATCACTTAATTATTGGAGCGAGTTGCTGTTGAATGATGTTCTTTGAGGTACTTTTGGTTGCCCATAGTATTTCATGACGAACTTGCTACAGATTTAATGGGGTAGGCTTCACGGGCTGGCACGTGGAACAATGAACTTGTATATTATCTTGAAGGATTACTTCAAGCTGTTCATCTTCATCTTTGATATCCCACCATTTGTCAGATTAGACCAGACATTAAATGCTCCACCATTTGTCAGATTAGACCAGACATTAAATGCTTATGATAATTATAGGCCATTTTTCTTTTTGGCCATTTGTTCTCTTTTTTATGATTCATTTGTCAGGGCTAGCAACAAGTACGTCTGGTTATCCTATATATAACCCTCTAATTTTGATGGATACAGTTTAATTTTCTTCAGTTGGAAAAGTTGGCTTTCAAGGTGGCCCTTTGTGGACCTGGTGTGCCCTATCTCTTTCCATTATCTTAGAGAGATGTATGAAATAACTGAGTTTTCTTTTAGTTGTAACTTTCTTTTCGCAGATCGACAGCCCTCTCATTCTCTACTTATATCTGCTCTCCATCCAATCCAAAGTCCCATGTCGCCATTCTTCCTATTTGCCTGTCATTTGTAAACCCTTTGTTTTTTGATTAAACTGTTTTCAACTCCTAATATAGCATGGTTTATCCTTGTCATAGCCACCATCATATAAGTCTAGTTTTGTACTGCTTTTAGGCTTATTTTCTCAGCACTTTTGTAACCTTTCACTCTGGTTATTGGGTGCAGTTCAATTGTCTCTGAGCTTGAGGTTCACATATAGCCACTACATATGAACTAATTGAACAGCCTTCCTTATCACATCATATTGTGTATATATATATATATATATATATATATATATATACTTGAATATAATGTGGTATGGTACTTTGTTTTGTATGTTATTTGTGATGACATGGCTTGATAAACAATACTTTGTTTTTTGAAGAGAAATTTTTGAGTAGTGAGGCACTATTTATAAGGTAAGAGGAATAGAATTGATTAAAAAAATGCTTAAAGGCACATTTATTTTCTTGACTTAGATTTTGATTTTGCAATATTTGTGGATGATCAAATTGTCTTATGTATAGGCTGAGTTACCTTTGCCTCCTTTTACTAAAGATATATAATATAATGTATTTTGTGTTAAATAATATTATGTAACCTAGAGGTGAATAATATGATGTTTCAATAAGCTTGGATATGTTTTGCGGATTTGAGTATTTAGAAAAAGTGAAAATTAGCAAAAACTTAGGGCTTGTTTGGGATCACATTTGTTTTTTATTTTTGTTTTTATTTTAAAAATATGTTTTTAGTGTATTTTTCGCATGTTTTTTTTTGTTTTAAAAAGTAAATTAACTTATTTTTAGAAACATTGAAGAGATCTAAAAGTTGTTTTTGAGTGTTTATAATCATACCAAATATGTTTTGTTTTAAATTAAAACATAGAAAAAACAAAACAAAAATAAAAAAATCAGTTAGAAGTGATCCCAAACGGCCTCTTAGGTATGTGGCTAAAATGAAAATGTGAAGTGGGCTTGTTCTAAAACTATAAAAGATTTAGTGCAAAGTTTATCTATTAGAGATAGTTAAGAGTAGTCTGGTAGTATACAAGACTCATTATTAAACTTTGGTAATATGTGCCAGCACATCGGAAAGCATATGTTGCAACGATTAAAATGTAAATAGGGTTATTGCGAATCACATGGAAATATAAAGCGGTTAGCCCAGCTGCTTGGGTTAGGAGTTTTAGAAGGCAATGCTTAAACTAGAGTTAACAAATGTCAATCAATGGAAACATCCTGAGATGAAGGGTTTATTAAGCTGATTCTCAATGATTGATAGCTCGTGATCATGTGTTAGAATGTATTTAACAGATTAAAGTACAAGCTCCAATAAGTGGCTTAAAAAATGTAAGATTCAGCAGTTTCTCGTTTCTTTCAATTCATCTGCTGGTAATTCTGATAGTTTTGCGCATATGCTGAACAATTAACTTCAGATTTAGTGATTGGCTTCATAATATGAACAATAAATCTAACTTCTTGATATCTGTTTAATTTATTATTGTTGCTTTTTCATTATGTAGCTCCCAGGTGATAGAATATCCCCATCACAGGATGCACTTCTTCGTGTCCTGCATAGAATCTCTATACCAGCTTCTGAGAGTAAAGATAATACTGTCTCGGCTAGGCTTAGTGTCACGGCTAAGCTTCTTGTCACTCCCAATCAAACAGGTTGTCTTCTTGGAAAAGGTGGTTCCATAATAGCAGAAATGAGGAAGCTTTCTGGAGCCTACATTCGTGTTTTGAGCAAGGATCAGGTCCCAAAGGGTTTGTCAGAAAATGAAGAAATTGTTCAAGTATGATACACTCTATTGCCTTACTTTAACGTGCATTCACCATATTTTGCAGAACATATCCTCTTTTATTTTTCTCAAAGCATGCTTTATGCAGCATTGCCTGTATGCAATTCTTTTTTGCTCAGCTTTCTCTTCTAATTACTAACTCGGTTATATGATGAGTTGCAAATTGGAAACTTTGCGTCATTTACAGGTAATTGGCGAATTTGGAATTGTTCAGGAAGCACTTTTGCAAATAACCGCCAGGCTCAGAGGTCATCTTTTTCGTGATAAAACCTCTGCTTTGAACCGTTCTACCCATCCAGCTTTTCTAGATCAGATGCCTCCATTTGGTTCGTACATGGGGAGGGAACCTTCACCTCCAAGATTGTATGGTGGTCTCCCTCCATTCCAAAAAGATGTTGGTGCTCGTGCGCATGAGGATAGATCTGCTTTCGCTCACCCAATTCATGGCTCAGGTGTTTCTCCTCTTGGAGCAGAAAGACTACCTCCGGCACCATGGACACCCCAGGTAACTTGATATTTTGTTTTTGCTTCAGACTTCAGAACTCATAGTAGTAAGCTTTCTTCTGAAACTTTCTGAACCATGTAAGGTTCAAATTATAACACCTGTTTGTTTATATTCCGTATATTTCAATATAACCAGGGTGATTTTTTTTTTAATTTTTTAGTTGCAAGTCTGGGTCAACTTTAGAGAAAGTCTTAACTGTTGCTGTGTCGCACTTCGGTAAATTTTGTCTTTTTTTGTTTGAAACTTTGAGAATGAACTTTGGGCATCTGGTTTGATCTAATTATGTACCTTGTTCCATCGGACCGCACCATGTTTACTTTTTTTTAGAGACTTCTTATTGGTGGCTATATATGAGAGATGCTTTGCCATCATCCTGATGGTTGATATAAAAATAACATTCGTATACTGCATCTTGGTACTCGCTGGAGTCCAAAAAAAATGGAAGAATTAGTTGTCAAAATTTTGTTGAACCTTTCAGTTGCATCAAAATTCTAATATTCTTTTCCAGTGGACAAATCACGACTATGTCTGGGATACTTTACCCCAGCCACTTTTTCTAAGTTTTCTTTGTGTCAATAGCTCCCTGCAGGCTGCAGTTTGATTGCAACTCTTATCAAATTCCTTTATAACAATGTTTATAACCTGCAACTATAATAACTCCAATTATTTGTGTATGACTGTTTTGAACAGTCACTGTTTTGTTGCAGAGATGTGTAAATTGGAAAGCGGACTGAAGATTGGGTAAGTGTGGAGACAAGAAGACTGCTTTTTTTTCACACTTTTCCTGCCAGTCTGTGCGTTGATTTTAAAAAGAGCGCTGCACCCATGCCTTCTTAAAATTTCTATGCTGTCTTAAGATTTCTTTGCTGTTAGGGTCTGGTTAATTTATTCTTTATATTATCCCTTATCGTCATATTTCAAGACCTTTCAATTAGCAACAAAGGCTACTTCTGTTAGCAGAGTTTCCCCCTCTTCTTCTTTCATCATTTCTTTGTGATTTTTTTGCCCATTAGAATTGTTGCTTAAAAACTACTCACACTGATTTAAGTAGTTTCCCCTTCCAACGTTTGAAGAATGAATATCTCTGACATTTTTAATTGATGTTCTAGAATTTGAAATGATTAATTATTATTATTATTATCATTATTGAGGTTAGGTTTGGTTAGTAGAATATTTCCCCTTGGTGCTTACTGCTCGGAAGCTCAAAGTGGAAAAGAATACATTTTATTGTAAAATGAAGCGTAACTTTGCTTTTAATTTTCCTTTTCTTTATTTGACACAGGGTTAGCTAATTTACACTAAGGGATTGATGGTTGGAAAGCACGTAGACTGAGCGTGAGTGCTTTTGTAAGTTTTACATTTTTTTGTTCTAGTTAGGTGCCTGAGTGAAATTGTGGTATAAAATTATTCTTATCTTGGTTCATAAGAGCTCAATTGAGCTAAAAGCAAATAATAACCTTACAGCACAATTGAGCTAAAAGCAATTATTAACCTTACATGTAGGAGTTGAAGGGGAACATATATTAATTGTGGCATTTCAATTAATTCAATTTTCATTGATTTTGTTAAAATATCAAATTGCTTTGCTAGTTTTAGAGCAAACACACTTGTTGTTGAAGAAGAATATATTGAAGGCTAGTTATTTCTTTCGTGAAGTCGAATGAAATGAAAGACATAATATGTTACACTATAGATTGGTTATAATCCCACATGTTTTATATAATAAATTTATTTTAGAATATTAGAATGACAAAATAATAAGATATATCATAGATTGTTCCATAGAACTGAAGTGGAGTTAACTTAAAAGAACATGAATTAGTGTGCAGCATTATATATTTATGGATTGCCTATCAAGTTTTAATGAGTTTACTGCGCTGGTTTGGTGAGCAAATCTTTTCAATGAAATTATGTCAATTAAGAGGATGCCAATTTGGTGAAATGGTTTGTTACAAATATTTATTTATAAAGAAAATGTTGAAGATTATGGTAGTTATGTAGGAATTCAAGTTATAAATCATAAATGAAGTTGTTGGAGAACTAATAGAATATTGATATAAAAAAAGAATATTTTTTTCAAAGAGTTAATTTGGTTTTATGCTACGAGGATCTCCTACATAAGCAATTCTTGAGTTATTACAATATGTTATAAGTATAGATTGTAAATAGATGCTCTGCATTCATTGAGCATTACAGTTGATTTGATAAATTTAGGAACAAATATGCGTATCCGATGTATGTGTAGTTATGAAGGATATATATGATGGGGAAAATTAATCAGCGAGTTTTTCAATGAAAATAAGATTATGTTAAAGTTCAAATGTTAAGTTTATATTATTCTATGTAACTTATGGATTTCCTTATAAAAGACTTTTAATGAAGTGCATTGGTGCATGCTTTTTAATAAATGATGGTATGTATAATTGGCTTTTTTTTTTTTTTTTAACTTCAAAACTTAAACCTTAAACTCCTTTTGTATGAGGCGTCTGCTAAAATATTTAAAATCTATGCACCCTCCAATCTTTTAAAATTCACTCATTTAATTTACGTCTGGTATTTTAATCTCAGGGTTTTGCAGTCATTGATGTGTGGGCTTTGAATTGTTAATTTTTTTTTTTAAAATTAGGAAGCTTTATTTTGGTTTGCTACAATAAATCACTCCATTCAATCCTAACCATGTATTCAAATCCTTGATTAGATAAAAAAGCTAAAACCCCTAATTTTGGATTGCTGCAGCCAACCAACCTAAATGTAGCAACTTATTAACGACTCTCAGCCTCTCTTCCTCTCTTCCTCTCTTCCTCTCTTCCTCTCTTGAGTATTGATCATCTCTCACAATATGTCGTCTCTCTCTCATTGTTCAATCTCTTCTGTCTTTTCTCTTTAAATCTCTCTTTCGATGCCACCTATCTTTTTCTTGCCCTCTCTTCATCTCTTGATATCTCATCTCAAAATCTCTTATCTCTTGTTTTGCTTGCTCTTATCTTTTTTAATTGCCCACTCAATTTCTCTCTTCCTTTTCAACCTCTCTCCTAAGCAAGAGGAACCACCAATATGTTAGGATTGTTCCTAGAAATTATTGCAAAACGAATATTTCATTTTGCAAAAGCAAACTATACAACATTACAATCTCAAACATATAAAATAAATGATACACACCTACAATTCAAGAGGTAGGAAATCTCTCCCAAACTTTATCCCTAAAATACAATACACAATCTCATACAAAACCATAAGACTATGTCTATGTGGAATTTTTTTTACTAAACAATAATAAATAACAAAAGACTAAATTGCACTTAGACACAAAAAAGACTAAATTGCCCTTAGAGTAGGCACCAGTGTAACAATACCCCGCAAAAAAGATGCATCACCATCAAGGTGAGAGAAAAAAGTCTTCTGCTGAATCAAGCCAGGTTGCTTCCATTTAGCGTCATCATATGATCATCATTTCCATTTAAGCAGGAATTCATAGTGATCCACAGGAGTTTGAAATGCAGTCTTGTGCACATCCTTTGTGCGCATCTGAATCTGTTGGTATCCTGAACTCAAGTTAATTTTGGAGGATATTGTAGTCCCAACCAAGTTTTTTGGTAGCTCATCAATCACCGGGACATGAAATTTGTTAGTTACTGTTTCTTTATTCACTTCCCTACAATCTACATTTCTTCACTAGCAACACTGGGCTAGAAACTGAGCTCACACTAAGTTGTATGATCCCAGCCTTCATCTCTCTGATCAATCTCTTGATCTCTCTCTTTGTACTTTGGATACTGGTCTGGGCGCACACTAATCGGAGGAACCCCAAATTTCAGGGGTTTTGCTAGCTTGTGTTCCCTTCGAGGCCCTTTGCTCGATCCCGTGGTTTTAGATTTGCCTAAGGAAGCAATTTTGCCCTGATACCGCCGAAATCCTTCAAATTTGTTGTTGCTTGCGTCCATTTCAAATGCCGTAGCTCAACCCCGCAATAAGTGGAGCTGATTTTGTGCAAGACACAATTATCTTCTTCATCATTTCTTCCAGGAACGTAAATCTCTACTCATATAACCCTTCCATGGACTGGAAACACTCCTCCATTTATTTTTTTGGTTGCCATTATTTATTGTCGTTTTCAAATCTTGTATGCTGCGATCCCAAAATTGATTTGAACCAGAATTGTTTTTCTTGATTCGATCGCAATTACTCGACTTGAATCCTGACTTTTTTACGAATAAGTCAAGCCACAATTTTCCCAGATAATTTGAATCGCTACTCTACCATGAGCTTAGGTCACAAACGTGGTTGTGTTTGTCATGATCTTGTATGTCGGCTTCCTCAGCTAGCTTGAATCACTACTGTCTCGCAAGGTACAATCATCCAGTCCCTTGTATGTCGTGAGTAGCCCCTCCAAACTTGTTGAGTTGCGCGATTTTGTTTCTTTGTACTCCGTGATCCGATATGCTACTTTACAACTAGCTCTAATCATGACTTTATCACGATTGCCTACGTCCGGGGGAGCTCTAGTAGTGACTGTATCACATGCCACAATCTCGTTGCCCTTTCTTTGCTAGTGAAACGATTACATCGTCCCTTCCTTGCTAGCTTGATCGATCCTTTTTCTTTCCATAAGAGCTATATCTCTTATGTTCCCTTTTTTCTAGATCGACGTTGTGATGCCACTTTGTAAGGAAATTTCATTGAAATTAGGGTAAAACAAATATTTTATTTCTCCAAAGCAAATAATACAATATCGAACATATAAAATAGAGGATAGACATCTACAATTTGAGAGGTAGGTAATTTCTCCGAAATCCTAGAATACGAGATGTAGGGAATCTGTCGCAAACCCTAACCCTATGATACCAGACCCAATCACATGCATAATCCTAACTCTTAGTTCACGAGGGTCTAGTTGTACTAAGCAATAATAAATAACAAAAGACTAAATTGCCCTCAGGCACACAAAAGACTAAGTTGTCTTTAGGCTAGGCATCCTCATAACACAATCTTTCACTGCAAGTACACCTTACTCATTCACACAGTCTATTTTTTAGCAAAGTTAAATTAGGGTAATTTCTTTCTCTCATTTTGTCAAACTTCTTTAATGATTAAGAGATTTAAATTCATGAACCCTTAGGTGTAAATTTCTTGAACGTTAGCTTTCATATTTCTTCATCTTGTATTCATGAATGATACCATTGAATCGTTTCATATATTGAATTTAATAAAAAAAATGTCTTTTTTTGGAGCATGTTATTTTTCTTACTGTTTTGTTTCTCTATAAAACTTTCCATGCAATATTTGTTTTTCCCGAGTGTTTCATAAGCATGGATTATCATGATTCTTTTTTTAGATTTAAATTAAGCATGACATCATTCAATACACATTTGGTTTGTAAGGATATTTTGTTAATTTATTGGTTTATTTCCCTTTACCATAGAAATGCATGAGATTTTAGGCATTAGAAATAGTTCAGAATGATTTTGTATCTTTCAATAAATGATTGTTTTATAAACTTTTTTTTTTGTGTGAGTATTTTACTTAATGGCTTTGTAATTAATCATTTAGATTTTTTTTTTCTACTACCCCTTTTTAAACTATAATGGTGAAAGTTGGTGTTAAAAAATCAAACTTCTTGGAAGGATTGTGATTGAAGTTGAATGAAACTCAATGGAGAAAGGCTACGTATATGCCAAATTTAATTTTTGTAGTAAAATAATCATAGGTGTTATAACTCTAAAAAATGTTCTTGCTTAAATTCTTAAGAATTTGAGACCATTTGTGAATGTTTTAGATGATGTTAAATGAGAGATATTGAACTATTTGATGCCTTTACAGTGACAAATCTCAGCATGAACAACATATGGATGAAATGACTGAGAGGGGATCATATTTTACCCTTTAGATTCATGATGTTTTGATGTTTAGATTCTGGACCATCTGGTCTTACTGGTAGTTTTATTGGTGGGCCCACTTTTGGTATAGCTAGTATCTCTATTTACATTAGAAGAGCTAGAGTCCCTATGGATCTATTTATTAAAATTTTTGGCTATGCAGTTAAAGATCAAAGTTAAAGAGTCCTTGTAGTCTTTTCTAAAGATCATTAGACTCAGGTTTGTATGGTTATTGGAAGAATTTATTTTAATGAAATAAGGATTCCTTTTAATGCTATGAGTTCATCTTTTTCAGTGTGGTTTGCTCCATTAGGTACTATTGTGGAGAATTGAAACATCGATGCATGCACCGCCTTTGAATATGAATTTTGAAGGAAGTAATTAATATTCGCAAGCATTTAAGAGATGAAGAATATATGGCTAGATGTGATAGGTTAAAGTTCGATAATCTTCCTAATTAAAAATTCTAGCAGAACAATATTTTTGAAATGTATTGTGCATCTAAGTTTATTAAATATGCATCATTATTATTCATAATACTTGATAATCTCGTTGTGAAAGTCATTGAATATCTATTGGTCATGCGGTAATAGATATTGCAAGTGCATTTAGGATGGCGGGGAGGATGTTAATAGAGAAAATAAAACATCTATATTAAACTCGTTGTGCAACCCATTGTCTTGATTTGATGTTAGATATGCTTGATGACACACTTCAACATAAAAAAGCGTTGATTAAAGAAAAAAACGATTCTACCATAATTGAATGTTGAGTTTAATCAGACAATTAATTAATACGATTAACACTTTTTGCGTCACACAATGTAAAACAATTATTCAAAAGTGCACCCTAAATTGTTGGCTAATGATGATGATTATGAGTGAAGTACCTTGCATTTCATTTTTGCTTAAACCATGCAATTTCAATGAAGAGAGCTGCTCCGATTTTATAATATTTCATGTTTTTGTACTAGTATTCATAGAACAACATGACCTCTCTTTTAGTAATAACTTGTAGGTCGAATGTTTCTATCAATCAAGTTTAATACACTCCATTCGGTAAACAAAACATAACTTGAGTTGGCAGAAGGTCAAACACCAACACATGTTTTCCTTTACTACCAAATCCCTTAGATATTGACTTGGAGAGTTTCTCCAGGAAAAAAATAGTTCATTATCAGATGTCTGCAAAGAAAGTTTTTGATTAAGGGTACGTTTGGGGCAGCGGTGCAATGGTGGTGCGACATCGCACCTTAGTTTTGCCTGTTTGGATAAATTGCGTTTTGATAGTTTTTCAGAAAAACTACCGCTGAAACTAGTGTTTTCCCATCAGTCCCGGTTAGTAGTGCTGTCAAAACGGCCCGTTCACAAACTGCTCGTGTTTGGCTCGTTAAGAAGTTCGTATTCAATTTGTTTGCTAAGTTAACGAGCCGAACACAAACACTTTTTTTGTGCTTGATATATAAACGAGTCGAACACGAACAAGGATTTGTTTGTTCGTATTCGATTCATTTTTGTCTCAAAATACTACTCATCTATTATATATATATATATATATATGTATATATATATATATATATATTATTTGTATATAGTATACATAATTGATGAATATTATTTTCAAAAAATTTAGTTGACTACAAGGCTACAAAGATTTATAATCAATTAAAATTGTTAATTAAAAAAATAGTATAAAAATAAATTAAATTATATGAAGATGTTTTAATATAAATAATAAGATTTAAATCTTGCCCAACTCTACGGTTGAATGACTAAGGTTGTCTGAACGACTCTTTGTCGCAAATAGTTTGTGTTCGACTCGCTAAGCAAATGAGTCGAACACAAACACAATTTTTGTGTTCGAAATATAAATGAACCAAACATGAACAATTGTATTTTTAACGAGCTGAACATGAGTTGAGTTTGGGCTCGCTCATGTTCAGCTTGTTTACACCCATACTGGCTAAGTGCGGTTGCAACTTTCTAGTTGCAGTCTGAATTATTAAAAAAAAAAATTGTAATAGCACAACTTTTGGCAACATCAGATTATTCTTCAATAGTTTTACAACAGCTTTTTAATAAGTTGCAGCTACTCCAAACATACCCTAAGTGGTTGCCTCAGATTATTGAGGAGGATAAATCAAAGCAAAGTAATGAAATTCTACAAAAATATGAAGCCATCAAAATTCCTATGTCTAATAGTGTTGAAACCTATTTCTCTGAGATTTTTTAGGGATTCAAGATAAAATATTCCCATGAATCTACATATCGAATAAAGAAAAAAAATATTGAAAGCTGTGACAGACAGTTTATGAAGATCTTCCAAACATTTTTAGTTCATAAAAGTGACGATGATGAATCCATGGGTGGCTTTGAAGACTGGGCCGATGATGGGTTTGCCTAGATTATTGCTTATAGCCCAGGAGATTAAATGTCAAAATCCAACGATGAAGGAACGTAGCAACAACCAACTGACATCTACCGCTGTTATGAGTGATTGTGGGCCCACCCAATAATTCAAAAACATGATAGTGGTAGGGCCCTCCACTAAATGTCCTTTATTTTCCACTATTGTGAGTAGAAGTCTACCATTTACTTTTCGACTTTTTCTACTACTAATGTTAGTGGATACTTTTTGGATGCGTCATCCTTTTAGCATCTATTCTTATGTTGTTTTGTAATTAATTTTGAGTTCCAACCCCTTCTATCATTAGTGAGGTTGTGTTTTGTTTTGGTGTGCAAGTTTTTAAAAGAAGTTCGAGTCTTGTAAAAAGTTGGAGTGTAAGATGCTCCGACATATTGAATTGTAAGAAGCTCCGACATATTGGAGTTCAATTATTTGTCTTTAAGTCCTCCTATTACTGTTTAATAATAGTGTTATTTATTATTATACTTGTTTAATAATTCTTGGGCATTTTGTAATATTGTGTTATTTGTTATTATAAAACGCCAAGGAATTATTGAACAAAATAATAATAGATAGCACAATATTATTTTGGAGTTTTCCAAATAAAAGGATTTTTATCACAACATTAACATAATTCTAGCAATTTACTAAAATTCAAGAGAGAAAAACTATCCTCTTTTAATAAGGGTTAAGTCCCGAGTCACAATGAAGAATAATATTTTGTATAACATGTTTGCTATATAACATATCTTGTTTTGCTTCATCGAATCTATGTTGTATATCTATACATTTTAATTGATTAATATTTTCTCACATACCCCACGAGTGAGGTATGATTCATTGTCATGTGACTATCGTTGTGATATCGTTGTGATGTGACTATCTTTTGTATTAATTTTCAGAATAGTTTGTTTAAGCTTTTTAGTGATATAAGAGTATTTGACAGTTGTAGAAGTTAGTACTTCCTTCATGATTTTTACCGCCGGAGGAACAACTGTAGAAGGTTCCTTTACTTCATATTTTGGTGGAATACCATAAAGATATTCATGAAGGTCTATTTGACCTTTAGGGATGGAATTATTGGAATTGCCGCCTTGATCTCCGTGACCTCTTAAACCTCCTGTCCCTCACCCTAACGAGGGAGCACGAGATCTACGGGGCTCTATTGGAGCTTTCCATTTGGGGCTGATCCAGCTCAGTTGATCCTTGCAAAAATTTGCGAGTTAGGAAATCAGGTAAGGAATTAGACTCGCCAGGAATAAATTTAATATCAAAATAAAAAAAATAAATAATTGAACTTGCCAATGAGCAAAATATTTGTTTAGATGCTAAATTTTTGACATCCTTTTGAATAATATGTTTTACTGTAGAGCAGTCAATATGTAATAAAATTTTAATTAAAAAGATTATTCTAAAATTTAAAAATACATTTCAAGATTGAAAGCATCTCTTTTTTCACTCCTGGATATTTGGTTTGCGTGGTATTCCATCGTCTCCAGATCAATATAACTAATTCTTTCTTAGAATAATTTATTTGTTTTAAGATACCACCGTATACTATATTAGAACATTCTGTTTAGGGCTCGTTTGAGGCAGCTTATTTGGTGCGGTGGCGTTTTGAAAACGCACATGACTTGTTTGGCTAAACTGCATTTTGGCAGCTTATGAGTTTTCAAAATGTTGAAAACCGCGTTCTCTCGCCGTACCAATCTAGGTGCGGTGGCAGCTTTTTGGCAGCAATTTGACTTTTCCAAAAAAATAAAAAATTATAATAACCACAACACCTAGCTTATCAACAGATTATTTTTAATCAGCTTATCAACAGATTATTCAATAAGCTGCAGCTACCCCAAACAGACCCTAAAAAATTTGAAACAGGTAGAATTAGCTAAATTGCGGCAACGACAATTTTTTACTTTTTGTTAAATAAGGCGAACAACATTAACATGAATATGTGTCCGTATAGGAGGATTTTTCTTCAAATAATCTGATAAAATTGTTGTTATATAGCTAGATTTTGATAAAAATTAGAAACGTAATTTAATGTTCATAGAAATCGTTGTAATTGTTTCTTATCCTGAATTATATCAAAAAATTTATTAGTAAATTCTATACTTCTATTTATAGGAATGATAGAAGCATTGAAGATATTATATCCAAGGAATCTAATATTTTCTTGGAACAATTTCATTTTAGTTGCTGGTACAACAAAATCATTTTTTTTGAATCAAGTATTTAAATGTTTTTAGATGCTTAAAATGTTCATCTGTGTATTGGGAAAATACTAAAACATCTTCAATATATACTAAAATATAATTTAGATATGGATTAAAAATATCATTTATGATGAATTGAAATTTAGAGGGGGCAAGTTTAAGCCCAAAAGGCATTACGTTTCATTCGTAATGTCCAAATATTATAGTAGAAGTTGTTTTATAGCGATCTTCTTTGATTTGTATTTACAACTCAAAGAGGAGTATGAATTATTAATTAATTTTTTGTTAATGAGATCATTAATATCTAGCTTACATAATTGTAAATAATCTTTATTCATTTGACAGGGTCTAGCCTTAATCGAAATATTTCTTTCACAAAACTTTCTTCATATGGTAAAGACACGGTATTTTTCTATTCCAAAATGATATTGAATTATCTCCACATATTGTTTGTTGAAAGTCTATAAACAAATCTTTGGATTTTTGTTAAACCTTAGGTTCTTTTAATTTGTTTGAAATAGATTTAATTTATATATCTTCTTTTATATTTTTTATTTGAAAACTTTTATTTCTATTTTTATTCATTTCGTTTAATATGATTTCTTTAGGATCTACTATGATTTGTAGTGAAACTGCTTTATTATAAATCAGTCAATCAATGCCCTTCTCATCTATTTTCGTTATAGACATGTTTTTTTATTAAGAATGCAGTATCCAAAATAATATAATATGTTGAGTAAGATTTTTAATAAGAAAAAAAAAAAGAATTGGTATGCAAATATCATATTTGCATATTGATTTATTTGCTATTTGCATTTTTTTTTCATTCTATTAACGCTAGCAGAAGCTAACTTTTGAGTGATTTTTTTCAAAATATTTAGAAGATATTATTCTTCATGAATACACTTCATGTTAACACCACTATCTGCTTGTCCTGTTAAATTGTTTATTATAAATTCTTTACTTATAATTATTGTAATGATATATACTATTTTTGAATGATTGCTGTTGTAAGGATTGTAAAAAGATATTTGTTTCTATGTTTTCTTCTTGATTTTCTTTATTTCTTTTTAAAGTTCTTCATTTTCCTTTTCTAGATTGAGATTATTCTCAATTTCAAGATTACCTAATCTATGATTGAACTCATTTTTATTAGTTTTTAGTTGAGTAATTTCTTTTTTTAGTTGCTTAATTTCAACTTTAAGATCTTAAATAGTTGTTTCAGATTCGTATCTTTTATTGATACGATCAAATACACCTTTCATAGAATAAAATGTAGATTCTTGAATCTCGAGTTCTATATTCTTTTTATTATATTCTAAGAGTTTAATAAATTTATCTCTTGTTGTGAGGTCAGATATCCGAGCTAGGACTTTGATGATTTCATCCTTTGGATCTTTCGCTAGACTAAATGATCTTGACATTTCAATGACATGTTTTGAATAATCTTTTTGTTCACATTTGGAACAACAATTTTAATCATCAGATGTTTCTGACGATGAAATTAGACTTAAATAGTCGTTATCTAATTGAGAAGATTCAGTATCAGTTAACCTAATTTTCTTTTGGGTTTGTCTTAATTGTTTATCTTTAAGTAATTTAGTTTTTTTTCTGTGTGATGCATTTATTTGTGTAGTGAACAATTTTGTCACATTTATAACATTTAATTTTAGAAATTTTTCTCTTTGATTTTGAAAACTTATGTCTCGAATGCGAGGATTTTTTTCTCTTTGTATTTTTTTCTTTTTGAATTTCCTTTTATGAAAATCTTTATTTTTTTTCCCTTTTATTTGAAGGAGAGATATTAGATATATTGCAAGCAAATTGCTCACAAAATTGACCTAATTCCTTTTTTTTCTTAAATACTTGCTTTAAGCTGATGATTCAGTTTAATTTCAGAACACATATCTCGTCATGTTTGAATACAACAATTTATATTTTTTTCATAAGTCAAAGATTCATATGAAATTAATCCAAAAGTGTCTTTGCGGGTTCTCGTAACTCTTTCAGTGAAAAGATTAAGGAGCCCTTCAAAAGACTTTTGTTTCCAATGGGGATGACAAACATCACTAAGTTGCATTACTTGGCTAATAAACACATCTTTATACTATCTAAAATGTGTTAAAGTTGGACATTTTAATTTTTGTAATAGTGGTTTAGTTCTCTCACTGTTATCTAAACATTTCTAGTGAAATGTCCAAGTATAGTGATAGTAAGATTGTATACAACTTCCGTCTTTGGATGGTTAACAACTTTTAGTCTTGTTTCACTTAACAAGTGTTGTTTTTGCTTGACTGTGCGACAATTTTTCCACCAACCTTTAAGAATTCTTTTAAATTCACATGTAATTATTTTTGCTATTGAAGGAGCAAAATTTCTCCTTGATTGAGTCGTAGTGGCATATATCATTCGATGAAAGTTTCTTGTATTTGAGATTTAGTTTGCTCATCTATATTTCATTCATATTCTTGAGTAGTATCAATTACGTGTAGATATCTTCCATTATTTTTTTCAAATTGAATATCTTGAGGTGTTGGTCTAGTATAATAATGTCGATCTAACTGCCTCTTTTGATATTTTATTTTATTTATTTCTAAAGGATTTAAATCTAAAATTTAAAACTTATTTTGAAATTTATCTAAAGTCTTCGTCAGATAAATCTTCAATAGATTCGTTTTTAGAAGATATTTCTTCTAAGTCAGAATTTATTTCTTCAATTACAGATTATTTATTTTCTTTTAATTATGAGATTATTTTCTTAAAATCTTTCATATTTGGTTCTAAATCAAATTGAAATTTAGGATGAGACTATATAGCCGGATGTCTTTTATTATGCAAGTGATTTATTAGAACTTTCTGGTTTTGTATTTAATTTTTTTTATCTGAGTTGTATTAGTATAATTTAATTGTTTAATTATAATTTTAAATTTTTTAAAAGAATTAATTTCAGTGCTTAATTTACCGAATGCTGATATTTCTAAGTTTTCTAACTTGGTATTAATTACAGTTGTAATAATTGGAGGATAAGATTCCATTGTTTCTCTTATTTCATTTAATTATTTTCTATTTAGCACTGCTAAATTTAATTTTTTGATGTATTCTTCAATGAACTAAAGTACAAAGGACATGAAACTTGATTATTTATGTCGTTTAGTTCATTAAAATATATTTGGTTAATAAATTTTCTTTCATTTTCTATGGTAACCATATAGTACTAATCTTTATATTTTTTGTAGTTTAATTTTTAAAATTCCTTTTTTTTTTCCGTTGGTTCAACTTTTTTTCTAACTCTAAAATGTATGGTATTCATTACCTTAAATTGAACTCTATAAACCAGAGCTATTATTTCTGATCACATAAAAAATCATATCCGTGTAATTGAATTTGAAGTTTAGTTGTTTCAAACAGATTTATACTGTTAATGATAGACTAAAATTTCAAAATGTATTAAAATAGATAGGTCCATGACATAAACTTGTTTCAATAACTCCCATAAAGAATTGTGCCCAATTTATGCATCTGTCATCTCTTAGACAGACAAAAATAAATGCATTTTAAAGGTTTGAATACATTCTGGATTAAACCAACATGAAAATAATTTTATATTCTTGTATAAATTTTTGCAAATTTTCAGGATTTATAAAATGAATTGGTTTTTAATTTTCATCTATGAAAATTGATTGTTCAACTATTTTAATTTAACTTTTTTCCTTTGAAATCAAAGATGCTTATTTTATATATCAAAGTTTTATTAACTTTTGGAATCATCCAATTATTCAGAACCTCTTCATTTTGTGGATATTCTGATATTTCTCTATTTAAAATATAATTAGTTTGATTATTAGAACTAGGTGTCATGCGTGAAAATAATTGATTCTTGTAAGTAGATACATGTAATCTTGTGAGTAGATGCAGTTTAGTGTTATTACAAGGACTTACAACCCCTAAACCCAAAAGGGTCTTATAGCCCATAAACCCAAACAGGACTTACAACCATATGGTTGCAAAAATTTAAAACATATCTTATTTATTTGAAGGATGTTATCTTAAAACATAACAATAACAAGGGTTAAATATTGTTTCTCATAATAATAATAATTATTTTTCCACTCCCAAAACCTTCATTGTAGTTTTGCGGCAAATTTGTCTCTCACTTTCGCTCTGTTTCTACCCGAAGCAATTGAATGGCTGAGAAAACTGATGGGATTATGATTTCGTAGCGTATCAATTCCCTATTGATTTCACAACGTCCTTAGTTGTCCAGGGTTATGGATTGACAGGCTTTGGGTCTACCACGACATAGATAATATGGCTTCTTTTCCATTTGCTTTGTCATATAGAGAAACTGCTTGTAAGAGAAACAATCACGATTGAAATTACGAGATAGAAGCTCTTTTGCAAATTTTTTGACCCATACACGAATGTTACATCATCTAAAACATATTTTGTCCTCGAATTCCTTTTAACGGCGGAGGCGGTAACGCTCTAAGTTCGGTTCTATATGTGAGGACCAAACATTCGAATATTTGCGCTATTGTTTCCTTTTTGTACCATTGTGATTGAACTCTACAAGTGTTTTTTGTACAAGTCTGCTCTGACAACTCTTGTATCTAGGGGCGCTATTACATGCAAAGAAGGGAAAAATGAAATTACGGTGCCAGCATTTCATAAAATCATGACATACAAAAAGGATATATTGGAAACTTTATGGTAAGCCTACAAATTGGAAACCAAAATCTTAATTTGAAGGCCAGGCTTATCAAACCACTACTGATGAAACTCAAGACTGAATGGTAATTCTGTAGCCACTGCATTGTGTTAACCCTAATTTTATTCATGCTTCGATAATTGATTCTAGTGCAAATCATCATATGATTTGTTGTTTTAAATTATCTCATCATATAAACTTTGTGTAGGCAATAAAATGATCAAAATTGCCAATGATTTCCTCTCAGTATTTGCAGGAAATGAACTGTAAAGCTCACCACGTTCTTAACCCTTTGTGACAAGTTTGATGGTTCCCAATTTGTCTTGTAATCTATTCTCATTAGCAAAATTACCTATGATTATCAGTGTTAAATGAATTTCCACTCTTGTTGTTGAGAGTTTTAGGAATTGACCATTGGGAGACAATGCTAAAGAAAATGATACTATTATTTTGACGATCAATTTATGTGAATAGACAATTTCAAAGTATTTGTTTAAATTTTGATTTTATTTTTGAAAACATTTTCAATATGTTATGACATTATAGATTGAGTCATTCTAGTTTTCAATATTTAAATTTTTGTTTCTCAATTTATTTTAAAACAAAAATCTACCTTTCAAATGTGAAGTCTATCAGTTTGCCAAAGATTTTAGTGTCTTTTCCTCCAAATTTTCAAACCCACTACACCTTTTTAATTTGAATCATAGTGATATTTAGGCTCCTTATAAATAGGGGTGTAAATGAGCCGAACATGAGCAAGCCCAAGTTCATCTCGTATTTGACTCGTTAAAAAATATCACTGTTCATGTTCAGCTCGTTTATATTTCGAACACAAACATTGTTTGTGTTCTGCTCATTTGCTTAGCAAGCCGAACAAAAGCAGTTCGCGAACAAAGAGTCATTTTGACAACCCTGATCACACAGCTGCAGGAAGTTAAGGGTTGGGGAAAGGCTTAACTCTTATTATTATATTAAAACTTTTTTTAAATATAATTTAATATATTTTGTTTTTTAATTAATAATTTAATTGATTATAAATGTTTGTAGCCTTGTAATCAATTAAATTTTATAAAAATACTACTCATCAACAAATATATATATATCTATATATATCTATATATATATATATATATATATATATATATATATATATATATATATATATATATATATATATATATCTATATATATATATATATATATATATATATATATATATATATATATATATATATTTCATGAGTTGTATTTTGAGCCAAAAAGAGCTGAACGTGAACGAGCAAATCTTTGTTCGTGTTCAACTCGTTTATATATCGAGCACAAAAAAAATTGTTCGTGTTCAGCTCATTAACTTAGTGAACGAATCGAGCACGAGCTGTTCACGAACAACGGACCATTTTAATATCCCTACTTATAAACATCGAACACGAGCCCTACACCAAAAAATGGTTTGTGACCTTTACTAATGTTCAATGTTAAGTTGTTTATATTTAATGAAAGAAAAATCGGAAGTGGAAACAATTGTTAAAATTTTTTACACCACGATACAAAACAAATTTTCAAAAAACTATTCAAATACTATGGAGTGATAATGATCGATAATATTTAAAAAATATTTTAGGTCCAATTTTTTCAAAAAATTGGTAGTTCATTAAAGTTCCCGTGTCGACATCCCACAAGAAGTTGATGCAGCTAAAAATAGTAAAATACTTATTGTAAATAGTTTGAGCATTGTTATTTAGAAATCAGGTGCCAATATATCTTTTTTATGAAGTTATTTTTTTGCTACATTCCTTATTAATAGAGCTTTCAATGTTTTTCGTAAAATTTACCCAACAATTTGGTTTTCATACTTTACCTATAAAGATATTTTATTATGTTAGAAGTTATATTAAAAAATAATTTATTCCAATTAGGAGCTATGAGTATTAGATTTTTTTTTCTAATATAATTTTATCTCATTTTCTATTTTAGATTTATTTTATTGGATTAGTTTAGTTTTTTTTTTATTTTAGACTTTCCTATTTTATGTTTCCTTTATCTCTAAATAACTATAATGAATTGATTAATTGGAGATATTATGTGTTATATATTTTCTTTTCTGTTATTTTATTTTTATTGTTTTTCTTATTCTCGAATTCATGTAAGGGTTATTTATATCCCATTTCATATCAATAAAAAATTTTATATTATTCTAAATTTTCACATGGTATCAGAGCTTAATTTTATACCTTCTTCAAGAACCGTCAAACTCCCTTTCTGCCATCCTCAGTGTGTGGCATTCGTCTTGATATTTGAAACAATTTTTGCTACTTTCCTCTCCCTGCAGCTGCTATCATCCGAAAATCTCGTATGCTGCAGAAAATCTTTTTCTGCTATCACCGGAAAACCTCTCTGTTGATTGGAAAACTTCTGCATTTTTGTTCTTTGAGTTTATTTCTTTCTCTGTTAAAAAATGAGGGAGTGCATGTCGATCCACATCGGCCAGGCCGACATTCAGTTCAGAAATTTCTGCTGGGAGCTTTACCGTCTCGAGCGTGGCCTCCAGCTCAACAATCAGATGTTGGGTGATAAGACAATTAGCAGTGGCATGATGCTTTCAACTCCTTTAGTGAGGAGTTTTGGAAAGCATGATGTCCCTCGTGGTGTTTTTTTGGATCTCAAGCCCACTATTATTGTTGAAGTGTCCACATCATTTGTTTATCCTTACAACGCATCCTTTCCACACAACACAACTATTTCTCTAAAATCTAGCGGTGTTTACTGTTGTTTCCTACTGTTCTTCTATAAAAATCCAACGTTGTTTCCTGCAGCCTGATACGTAGCGGACCCTTTCTCCTATAGTATTTTCCCTTCCTTGCGCAGACATCAGGGGGACCTGTGTTTCCAACGGCTCTTTCTTCTGCAGTTTTCTCTGTCAGCTGAATTTCATGGGTGTAATTGACTCTTTCTCTCTTTTGGAAATCCTAATCGGAGAGCCGCCACCAATGTTCGATGAGTTGGGACTTTCTCTTTGCAATGGCACTCACAACCGAAGAGGAGAAGTTATTTTCCCTGATGTCTTCCTAACAAAAGTGGATAGAGGTGAGGAGCTATTTTTGACGTTTTTCCCTTGCAGGTTTCAACTGCTATTCCTTCCTGCAGGAAGTTGCAGCTGCAACTGCTTCCGTTGTGTATTTCGTCATTTCACATGCGTGGTTTGTGGAAACAACGGGAAACTTGTTACAAAGGAGTTCATCTTTGGTTTACTTTCAAAACAACTTGAGAAAGATTATTGCTGAGGCAAGACTGGACATATCTTTGAATGGAATCCCAACAACCAACCTATTTTTCCTTTTTCCATTGTTTCTTCCCTACTGCCCAAAAAACTTCATGCAATCCTTTGTTTTTCCTTTAAATTCAAAAATTTCTCTATAGTCGGAAGTATTCTGCTGGATGCGCTCCTCGGTGCAAAGCCTCTTCCTCTGAAGTTTTTTCCCTAAACAAGCCCTTCTTTAGAACTTTTTTCTGCATCAGGCCCTCCTGAGCTTTTCTTGTAACAAGTTCACCAAATTCTTTCTGTAACAGGGCCTCCTCCAGAGCCTTTTCCTATATCGGGTCGTTCTCCAAAGTTTTTTTTTTTGCATCAGACCCTCTTCCAGATTCTTTTATGCAGCATATCTTCCTCCGGAGCTTTATGTATCAGGCCTTCTAGAGTTTTTCCTGCCGCAGAGGCTCCTTTGGGCTTTTCTTGTTTCGTAGGTCATACCCTGCAATTTTTCATATGGTTGTCAACTTCCCTGCAAACTCCCTTAAAGTATTAACTATCGGGGCCTTCCGTCTACCTACACATACTGATAACCACAGTCAACTAAAAGTCAGTTTTTTTTATGGTTGTCTATTTTTCTGCAAACTCCCCTACAATTGTCACTAAACCACCCTTGAGAAGGCAAATTCGAAGAAAGCCAGCGCTATAATAACTAATTAATAAATAATTGCATTTATAACCATGTCAAATATTTTTTATTTGGAAATGCTAACTATTTTTGACAACTTTGTTATATTTTGCTTCATGGTTTGACCTTTCACATGTCATTAGCGTTCAAAGTTTATTATATCTTTTTGTTTGTTCAGATTATTTTTAGTACTATATTAAGATTTCAAAGAACAACTTACCATGCATAATTCTTGATCCATGAAGGAATTTCCCTCCTTTAATTAGAATTTGACTTGTGTGTTGTTGATAAGCCTATCCAGCCCTCTGCCCAATGGAAGAAGTTATTTTTTGAAATACTGAAATTATAGTATGTTGGTATATTATTTCAATCTGTTACGGGCTTAAATAGGTTTTATTGGACATGTATTGCTTAATGGACTGGCTTGACTGATTTTTTTTGCTTGTCCTTTTTGTTTTGACGCAGATTCTTCTTGACATGTGCGAGAGTTGCATCATCAAATCTATAATTTAACAACATTTGTACTTATTTTTTTTTTGTAATTTCTGTGATCTCCATTAATGTTCATCTCTCTGTTGGTGGGGCTAGCATGTCTTTTCCATGGAGATTTTTTGCCAGTTATGAAATACATTACTTTTTACCTTAACCACAGAAAAAAAAACAATTCTTTTCTTTGTGGTTGAATAGAATTATGTTTTTCTTCGAGTAAAGTTTCAAAAGAGACCCCTGACTATTTACTTTAGGCCATTTTAGTCTCAGAGTTTATAAAGTGCTAAATTCTTCCCATTGGGGTCCAAAAGAGCCTTCGTTGAGGTCTATTTCAACTCATATTAAAAGAATTTGTGGACTAAATTGATACTTTTATAAACTCTGGTATATAAACGGATCCCTGAGAAGAGTCAGATGACCATTTCATCACTTATCTCTTGTTTCCTTCTTTTAGATTTAGTTCTAGATCGTGAAATAATGGAAATTGTCATTGTTAATTTACAACATTAATTTTATGTGGAAGCCTTCCACTTTCATGTCTATTTTATAAACATCTTCTTCTATTTTGTTGTCTATTTACAACTCCATGTTTCTTCTGTGCCACTTATTTTTGTTAAAGTGCTATTAGTTGCATTAGACGCATTTCATGTATAATGAACGAAATCTGTACAAATTTTTTCGATTTTGGATCACTTTATGAAGTTATTGAATAACTTTTTACAGGGCATGAGAGAAGGTGTTGGACCAATGCCTATTCCTGATTTTGCAGGAGCGCCTTCCAGAAGAATTGGTGGTTTCCCAGGGTTAGATCTTAACCCTTTTAGCGCTATTTTTGTACAATGATAATAAATAATTATAAGATTAATGTGATTATAGTTAGAATATTGCTTGTACTTATAATTATAGTAAATTATATTAAAATTGATGTGAGGTTAAATAAAATGAAACTCATTGTAGTCTAAAAAGCGCATTAAGTGGGATTGTTATACCTTCACTTTTTAAAAATAAATAGAGATCACTTATACTCACTTTGATGAAGCTAGGGATGTCAAATGAGTTAGCCAACCACGTGTAAGCCCATTTAAGTAAGGCTTGAAAACCCGATAATGGCTTGGAATAGCTCAGATTTATTATAGATTAAGGCCCTCTTAAGCACTTTTTATAATATAATATAATATATTTATTGAGTAACAACCAATATAGAGACTTGATTTTAGTTTTGGCATAATCAATATAAACCTATTAAAGTGGAGTTTGAGCTCATAAATCATTTTGCATTTTTCTTTGAGTTTTTGGCATCAATCACTTTGTTCTAACTCAAAATTAATATAATTAAATGCTTCGTGTGTAATATAAGCAACAAATTTTGTAATATATTAAGAATTTAGTTTTTTATATAGGTGGTTATGGTGTAGCTATATATATATATATATATATATATATATATATATATATATAGTGCGAATGATCTGGTTCATTGGTGCGGCCTCTGGCGTAAGTCCCTAGGGTCGGGGGTTTGAATCCTATGGTGCGGGCTCTTCGAATCAGAAGCAAGCACACCAGGGTTTTCAACCCTTTGGGGGAATCGATATTTGGTCTCCATCGATTTCACCTTATATATATATATATGAACTAATGAACTAATCCTAATCCCATGATTTTGAGCCCATTTGTTCTCATACTATTTATGGCCAACCGGATAGAGCTTTTTAGAAGGTCTTGTTCATGAGGGGCTTATATGAACTTCTTGTCCGTTTGATAGCACTAATTGAAACTCACATTTGGAGCTCAATACCAATCTCTTAAAACAACTTGTATTGGTACAAACTGCTGCTCATCGGTTTTTTGGCAGTTCTTCGATCAATATTTTTTGCTAGGATTTACATACTACTCAATTCTTATGTATTTACATGTCTGACACAAACTTGATTTTTTACATACATACCACCTTACCAATGCATGAAAGTAATATTTCACTTTTAAAAGCTAAACTTGTGGTATTTTTTATTTGATTTGAAAGATTTGGGTGATATAAATGTAAAAAAGCAAAGTTTAGGTTAGATATGTAAATACAATGGAATTGAATGGTACGTATGTAAATGCCTCCTCTCTTCTTGTTGATTTTCACGTTTTCATTTAATTTTTTCTCTGCCTTGTTGAATTTGCAGAGGAAACCAGTCAGCTTTAGCTACTCATACAACAGTGGATGTTGTTGTTCCTAGAGCCCTTGTTCCTTCCATTTATGGAGAGGATGGTGGCTGCTTAAGGCGGATTCGTGAGGTTAGAAATTTCTGCAATTTTCATGTTTTGAATCAATCGGTCCTTTTTAACTTTGTATAATCTTTGAATCTTCAGATATCAGAAGCCAAAATAACCATCACTGAGCCTAGACCTGAAGCAAAGGAAACTGTCATTCTAATATCTGGAACTCCTGAACAAACCCATGCTGCACAGAGTCTTCTTCAAGCATTTGTACTTAGTGAAACGGCTGCACCGTGATTTTTCTCTGCATGAAGGTTATCATTTGTCTTTTTGATATCCTGCCTTACCTTATTTTTTACTGAAGTCACTGATCATCCTGTAGATGTAATGAAATTATAGTGTAAAATACACATGGTTCTTTTACTGCTCAAACTTTTATACTGGACATTTGCATACATACCACACAGTTCTTATTTATTTACATCTCTAATACTTAAACATTGCTTTCTACATTTATACCACTCAAAAATCTTGTATCACATAAGAAATCACTATTTTAACTTCTGAAGAGTGAAATACGCCTTTTAATGCATTGGAAAGTGGCATATGTAAGACTTAATGTTTAGGTACTCGATATGTAAATTCATAAGAATTGTGTGTTACCTATGTAAATATTCCATAGGTAAACATTATATATATATATACACCTTGTTTTTAATGTGGTAATTGATTTATTTTGATCATTATGCTCTATGTTGGCATCCTTCAGCTGAAGACGGAATGGTTGACTGGATGAGCATATATGATTTTGCAGATTAGGTTTTAGGCTCAGATCAGTGGAAACTTTTCTAGCGAGATTTTTGATTTTGCTGATGCATATATTCCATGGAAGCAACCACAAACCGTTCATGCAAACATCTGATCCCAACAATTCTTGAAATCTTCTTGTACTGAAGTTCTTGTTTAGCTATGTTTATGTCGAACTATTAATCTGGAAAGTTGTACGTATTATAGCAAAACTTATTGCATAATACCACCTATGATCTCAAATTTTTGCTATCTTGATTACTCCTTTTCTGCAAGTTTATAAGATATGGTCTGGCATTGGAGGTATTTCTAATGATTTTTATGTTATTTTTTATATTTACACAGTTAGTTTGCTTTGGTTAGAATTCTAAATTTTATGTTGCTTTTGGTAAATAACTAGCACAGTAAAAAAAAATTATGATTGCATATACCATGTCATGGGTGCACTTAATTGTTTGTTATTATTTTTAATACTTGAACAAATTGTTTGGTTTGGCATTGGGGGTATTTCTAATGTGTTTTTTTTTTTTTGTTTTTAATGCTAAAACAATTTGTTTGCTTTTGAAAATAGATTGTATAGTTAAAAAAATTATGTTTCCATAGACTATGTTATGGGTACACCTTAAATTGTTCGTTATTATTTCCTCAATACTGACTGTGCCTTGTATTGGATGAAGTCTATTTCATTTTGATTATGTCGTATCGTTTAGACAATGTCAATTTATGAACTGTTCTGTTTAGGCAAAAGCCAGGCAAATAGCTATTTAATTTACTTCTTTTGATAAAGTAACAACTTTTTTACAATTGTGTTGTTGACGTACTGATATTTCTTTTCATGCTGTGTATTTCCTATCATTTCTTTTTTTATTAGTTTTACTGAGTAGGATATTCTTATTTGTAAACATATTATTTTTGTTTATTTATATGATGAATTCATACTTCAAATTTTGTTTGGTACCTGAAAGTGATCATTAATGCATTTAACCTGTGATTGTAAAGCCGGCGTGAAGAGTTTTCTCTGATGTGGTTGACCTTACTGGTCTCCATTATCAATTTACCTGAGAGTTAACACATTTATCCTCTTAAGTTCTATGGGAGTTTTTTTTATGCTAGAATATCATTACTTTAGAAAAGAATAAAAAGTTATAAATATTTCATTCAAAAGTTTAGGGGCATTTACATACAACCACACAATTCCTACGTATTTACATACCTATCATTTTAATTTTTGTGGCATTTGCATACATACAACACAATTCCTATGTATTTACATATCTAACACTTAAACCTCACTTTTTTTCTGTTTATACCAACCAAATCTTTCATGTCACATCAAAAGCACCTGTATTCTAACTTCAAAAAGTGAGATACACCTTTTCATGCATTGTTATGGTGGCATATATGTAAAAATTAAATTTTTGGTGTTAGATATGTGAATGCATAAGAATTGAGTGATATGTAAATCTTCGTAAATTTTATTGTGTGGATGACCCGCTCTCAAAGCATGCCTGGAGCATATGCCTTAACAGCTTAATTTTGTTGAATATTTTGCATGTCTCCATCAACCTGTGGGGTCCATATTACTGCCAATGATCGTGTTGCTAACCACTGTTTTTTCTGAACATCCATAACTTCATTTCTTGATTACTGTCTTGAACTCTGCATTATGAATTAGTGATTATTTCATTTAAGCCTGTGTTCCTTGGTGCGCACTAATTATGTTTATGGATGTTTGAATTATCAATTTGTTTGCTAATGTTAAAATCCTCCGTTTTTAAGAAAAAAATGTTGAAAACATGTTTTAAATTGTTTATATGCTTGCCGAGTTGTCACGTATTGTTCCATATTAAGCCTTTGGGAATATAGATACCTGCAGTGTTTATGTTGATTTATGAGTATATTCAAAACATAGCTTCACTGTTAAAACATCTGTTCTCCACATTTGAGATTATGTGGCCATAAAGCTATAAAAATGTTCATCATGCTAATGCCATTGAATTATTCCTAAATTATTGCATGGCTACTTGTTCGATAGATTTGCTATTGATTGCAGCCACGAAATATGGTGTATTATAGATTTTTTTGCTATTATTGGGCATTTTACATGCATATCAAACAATTCTTATGTTATTACTTATCTGGTACCTAAGCATTTTAGTGTACATTCATACCACTCAAAACTTTAACATCACATAGAAAATACGATCATCACTCTCTTTCTAAAAGTGAATTATTTATATTTTTGACGAAACCAAAATGATATATGAACTATTTAACCATTGTTATTTGATGAGATTCTCTGTAGAAATTATGGTAAAATAAATGATAACAACCTGCAACTCAAGAGTTAGGCGATCTCTCCTAAATCCACTAATTCAAGAAGTAGGAAATTTCTCCAAACCCTAACTCTAAGATATAAGACTCAATCTCATAAATAACCCTATCTTTAAATATATTAGCCCTATTTATGCTAAACAATAATAAATGATAAAAAAACTAAATTGTCTTTAGGTGCACAACAACAACGACAAACATTTATCCCGTTAAGTGGGGTCGGCTACATGAATCCTTAGGTGCACAAAAGACAAAATTGCTATTACTCCAAACACCGACATATCAATACTCTCCTCACAAAAGATACATTGTCCTTATGGTGGAAAAAGGTGAGGGTGTTTCTTCTCCACCAGAACTATATCTGTGTTTTAATCCTCCACCTCCTTGTCATACATTGTGAGAATCTATAATGTTCTATCCTTGCAACAATATCTTAGGAAAAACTTCTCATCACACTAAAAACATAATCCCTTGGCTCGTTTCTCCTGAATCTTTCTCTGTAAAGCACTTGAGTGTCACTCACAGTCGTGACCCATCATTATTATTTTGTGAAGCAGTTGAAGCCTTCCTCCGAGCTTAAATTATTTGAGCTTTTGTTATCGTCGTTGTTGTACTAGTTTGGTATGATGCTCAACTTGCACTGTTTCTATTTGCTTGTTTCACTGCATTATAAACTTCAATTAAATGCGCTAATTCCATAGTTTCTCTCTAAGTCTTGTTGTCTTAGTGGCCCGAAGAACTGCACTTATGTCTGGCTTTAGATTCTTCATAAAGCCCCCCCTCCCCATATTGCTTCTAAAATTCTCAACCGTTTCGATAAGAGATCGAATTAGGGTTGTGAATTTAGCTCAACGATTGTTAACCGCTTGAAAATTGATTCAAATTTTGGCTCAGAAAGAAATAAACGAGTCGAGCTATGAGCCAAGATTTTGGATCGAATTATTTTTTGAGCCGTTTTCGAGCCGACCAGCTCGGCTCGAAATTGGATTGTTAAAAGACCTAGTGATGTTAATTCGAATTTTGGCTCGGATCGAGGTCAAATCGAAACAAACAAGCGGAGCTACGAGCGAAAATTTTCAATCGAATTGTTTTTTGAGCCGACCCATCATGGTTCGAAATCATATCGTTAACAGCCCTAGATCGAATCTCTCCCTATACTCCATGAAATTCCTTTATTGAGTCAATGCAAAGAATTGCTCGTGTAGGTATTTTTCCCGTATGGCTCGGAAATGTTCCTACAAGCGATCCATAAATGTTTCCCACGAGGGTATCAGGTATCTAGTTTCATTCCACTGAAATTATGCTAAGTCTTTCCCCTCCAAATATAACCTTGCCTCTATGAACTTCTCCTCCCTATTTAGCCCATTCACCACCCACCCATGTATGTCTTCTCCCTTGAAGATCGACATCTTTAACTTCCTAACTCTGGCATCTCCACCCTAATTTCTTCTTCCTTCGCTATTTTCCTCTATGTATCAATGGTAAATCCCCTATCTTCGATCAATAGACATACCCCATCCCAATTTCTCTCTTGTCCTTTTTGTGCTCCTCCATACCTCTTGCATAACTCATCCATGTTTCGGCCTAACTCCCTCTATTAAAAATCTCTAATCTACACCCCATTAAAACCTTGGGAGGATGTTTTTGATGGTGGATGCTTTCTTCTTAGTGTTTCTCTCGTTTGATATTTTTTT